>JABSTQ010009646.1:0-256559 GCA_013358835.2 Ixodes persulcatus | reverse complement strand
AAAATTTAATTGCTTTATCAGGGTTTTGTTAGGACAAAATTTAAGTTTCTCAATAAGTTTTATTATTCAGTGGTCGTGACATAACTGGGGCATGAGATCATCCACTATTCGGGTGGGGTGAAATATTAAGTAGAATAACAACTAAATTGGCTAATATATTTTAGTTGTTTAATATACATATGGTTCCAATAAGGAACTTGTTCAGTGTCATCTAAAACCACTCTATTAGCCTGTTTTAGAAAGATTGCGAGCACGTCCGAAGCTGAGGGTACGACATTTACGGCTCGTGCAGCAGGCACAAGGCTAGGTATGCTAAACGTGCGCGCTGTCCTTATGTCATCGCATTCTCCTGCCCGTAGAACTCTCCTGCACAGAAACCATCACGTAGCTTTCAATTCCTTTTAAAATGCATTTGTTCGAAATCAAATAAAACACCTTGTATATGCTGTTCAATTTTATTGTCATGGGTGGGTACCAGTTTGATCTCCCCGGATCGAGAACCTATATCTGACATCCCTGAAATTTTTTGTGTTTTACATCACCATGAAAAGCTTGTTTTACCAGAGAACAAAAACGGCAGTATTAAAAAGCAGACAACCACAAACATATAGGATTGTAATTATAATTTTGATGTAAAAAAAAACAGCTACACGTGGGTCACCTTCCGCAAAAGCCTTATTGGCGCATGTAATCTTTAGGATAGAATATATTCAAAGGTGATTGTATTTATTGTTTGTTTAGAGCTTTTCAAAGATTCTTGAGATGTTTTTTTTTTTTTCGCATGGTTTTATAAAAGGTCGTTCAATACGAAGGGATACTTGCTAATTCGTTAGCTGCTCGGTTCATATAGTTATTTCTCGACGTCCACTCGATAGTGTTTGGTTTCACATATAAAGTCTTTGAAGAACTAGGTCATACATTGCCAATTTATAAGCTTTTTTTGTATTGAGTATGCGCCAATACTTTGTATTTGGTTCAAGACCTATCTGACTGAACATCGAAGCAATGTCAAAGCCTTGTCACATTGAGGATCGCGAATTTACACAAATAAAGGCCTCGCAAATGGTCTTTAACTGTAGTAAAGCTTTATGTGCTGTTAAAATAATTTTCTAAATGAATACGTAATTATAGAAAACGATTGCACAATACGTCACAGCCACTGTCTTGAACATTAAACTGTCAGTCGAAATATAACTGCCGGCAATGATCAGTTCACATATCGCTATAATAATAAAAATGGCATGCCTACTTGCTCGTTGAAACTATGTTGAAGCTCGTTCATGAAAGCGAGCGAAACAAAAGTCGCAGCTTGAAACGACCACTGCCAATCATAATCCTTGATGTTCGGAGCTTAAAACGTCAGCTGGAGACACATAAATTATTTTAAATTCTTGAACGTTTTGACGAATGAAGCAATCACAAAGAGGCGTGAAAGGCAAATAGTTCGAGTAGAAAATATTCATTATACCGATAATTGTGACGGCCAAATCCGTCAATCGCACTAAATTACAGCGGAGCGCCAGGATGCACAAAATGCTTTGAGGATAGCATCTCTTACATCAGAGGTGGGAATATCTCGGAGACGCACGGCAACATACACTGGGATAAATCAAGAAAATTGCAGCTACCTGGTCTTCCTTGGTTAGGGCCAGCTGCTGTTTTGGCCAATGAAAGTCCTTTATATATTACAAATAGCAGAGAATACTTTCCATGCCGATTTTTGCAATCAATTTCACTGGTGGATATTGTCTCGTGGTAATTTCCGTCCCTTGAAATGCACTTCCACTTTGTAGAGGCACATTTCCAGCGACGTCGCTGCGCATACGAACTCAGGTCAACAAAAAGACGGCGGAATGTTCGTCGTGTTAACCGCGCCGTCAGCGCGGCGTGACAGGATGTTCTCGAACTGTCAGACAACAAATCGGCGAACACGGTTGCTGAAGGCAAGAAAAACATGTTTCCCGACCGTTGCTGTTGCCTCAATCTAAAAGGGTCGCAGGACAGATGTTTCCCTTGGTTGAAGGTTAAGTTGTTCAAGTATTTTCTCATTGTGATAGTGCCTTTCAGTATCGAATAGAGATTTGATATTTGAAACCACCACCTGGGATACCCACGTTTCATGTTTTATCAATAACATTGGATTGGGCCTGTGCTATTGTTTGCTTACTAAATTAAGATTAAAATATTGACGATCATGAAGTGAGAGCAAATTATATTTTATGCATATTGCAGCGGTGCTCGTCAAATTCATAGTCCTTGAATCTTGACCCAAAAATTGCGTTCTCATGAGCGCGTGGTACTATTTTATAATTATATATTGAAGTACTTTACTGTGAGAAGATTTAGTGTTATTTTGGCATTGGGAACCACATGGACAGCAGCTTTCTTCTTGTTTCTGTTCCCATTGAGAAGCTCCATGGATGAAAAGAAGCAGGAAATGACAAGTTCCGTATCTTGAACTCAACAAACTACCGAGATGCTTTTGCATGGCACAAAAAGATTGCTGCGAAAATTAGCTTACCTTCAACATTTACGTATACACCTGTGCATATTAAAAAGAATATAACAGGTATAAAAAATTCATAGCAGAGAAATGGCGGCTGTACTGTCGTATGTTGTTGCTCAATATAATTATCAGTTACTGTTGTAGCTATGTTTCCTAATAGTTAGATTATTTCGTATTTCAGTGTACACGCGAGAGGAACTCTTATATTTTATGGAATGCATCGCCGACAACGGATCTGAAGCGGTGGGTAAGCTTGGATTCATCCGACTGTATAAAGCAGTGGTTCTTCAATGGGGGTCCGCGAAGGGTTTGCGGGATTTCCGAGGTCAAATGTGCGTAATCCCTATAAAAAGTCGTTATGACGTTGACAAACGTTTTTGGAGCCAAGAAAGAAAGGATGATGCGCGAGAGAAATAGAAAATATGTGGTACAGCCACGTTTCTGCTACCCAATAGATGGCGCCGGTGTGTCCTCTCGTCGTAGAGATTCTAAGAGATTCCAAGACACGGGGTCTTAAAAGTGGCAAGTGTGTGAACGGGCATTAAGCAACTAAGAAGTCAGGATGACATAATATACATGGGTACATGTGTCAGATAAGGATGGTGATAGGAGCGCCATACCTAAGTTTTTTCAATGAAAGGTTTAGATATGAGGTAGAAAAAATATGTCCATGCAACGGAATGGACCTTACTTTTGCAAAATATTTCACTGTTTCCGTCGAAAAAATCGTTCCTCAGAGGAGGTGGAACTAGAATTCCCCCAAATGCGCGTAGACTTAACTTGAAAGGCCACAGGAATAAAAAATAATTCGACACCGTAAATATATATATATATATATATATATATATATATATATATTATATATATATATATATATATATATATATATATATATATATATATATCTTATATATCTATATATATATATATATATATATGAATAAAGCATGGCAACTACGTGCAATTGAAGCCGTTATATTTCCTTTGGTCAAGTTTACGTTAGAGTCTAATAAAATTACAACCATGGCCTTTGGCGCAGCTCTTTTATATTTAGACATTGTTCGGCGATATTTTTACACATGTTTTAATAAAGTTGTTAGGGTGAAACATTTTGTACAGAGTATTTCATGCTTTGTTAACTTTTAACAGAACCGATAGCCCTCAAATATTGTAAGTGTATTTTTCGTAGCGCGCGGAAGGTTTCAAAATATAGATCAAGTCAAAATAAAACAATTTTTGTGCGGCAATAATAATAAAAAAAAAATGTCCGCAATGTTTTTTCATTTTGTTTATGAACTTTTGAAATTGGGCAATTCAGAATCCGCAAAGAAACATGTTGCATGTTATTGTATTAAAAAACGCGTTTTGCTAGGTTTATGTGGCAGTTTATTACCATTAACGGCTTTTTCTCTCAACGACAATACACCATTCCAATATATACAAGTCGTCAGCCCAGCGTGCAATCTCCTCAGCCCAGCACACACATGTTCGTCACTTCTGAAAGCGAGCAAATCGCGCGCCATACCCACAAGCACTGAAAATGAAACCGTCCAGGAGCCCTTTTTCGAAAAGGTCTGGAAATCGGTAGCCGAGTCGGCTAGCGCACGCCAGCTCGGGGTGCACAAGAAGCGAAAGCTCGCGCTGCAGAGCCCGGGGACCCTGGGTTCGATCCCCACCCCTGGGCCCGTTTCGATCTAGATGAGCATTGTGCCGGCGTGCGGTCGTGTATCACTCCTGCGTGGTGCACTTTAAAGAACCTAGGCTAGCGCTTGTACTGCACTAGTTAAATTGCTCATCTACAGCTGAGAAACAAGTCGCCCGTTGTGGCAGACCAACTTGCTGTATATACATCACACAAAACACTAGTAAAGTTTTTTTACTCTGTTTCATACTCAGTGTACAACGCTGTCAAAGCTGCTGGCGCGTTCATGGGGTTTGGTCTCGCATATTATTTGTACGCGTTCTCGAGCAAACAAAACCATAGATGAAGTAAAAACCACTGCAGACGAAGCCACGCACTCACGCTAGTGGCTTTGAAAGGGCTGTATACTATATTTCGTTTCAAGTCCAGACGCAGCCGATGCTACAAGCGCGAGCATAGTCCTGAACAGTGTTTGCACTCCACGAGCGCACGTGCTTGGCAGCAACTAGGTAGAGGAGCTTAGAGCCATAAACTGGCAGCTGAAAGTGACCCCCAATTGGCCGCCGCCATGGTGCACATTTTTGACCACTAAAGCGTGACCTTATAGTTTTACGTCTTCATTTTAATAAAGTACCGCGCACAAATAATTTCTTAGTAATCTCCAATAAAAATACCGACGAGATAAGTTATGTTTCGTTTGTGTTATGTCCAAAATAGGACAAAAAATAAGACAAAACTCAGGCAGCTTCGCAATGCCTCCATTAAGGCCCGTTCACACTCTTGCGACCGAGTTCGACCGAGAGAGACGAGACCGGTTTTTAAGCCGCTCCGCTGTACCAGCTCCGCTGCAGCGGAGCTGGTCTTAAGAGATCGCAAGAGGCTTAAAAACCGGTCTGGTCTATCTCGGTCGAACTCGGTCGCAAGAGTGTGAACGGGCCCAGGTAGCACCGAGTTCTGGGCCGAAACTTGGCTTTTGTCTGGGAGTTTAGGGCATTGAAAAGCCCGAAGAAGCCGAAGTAGAGCCAAACCTGACCTACCTTGGCAATAGTCTGGGTATTTTGGCCCTAATTCGCCAAACAAGTGCCAAACTTAGGCTTCACTGCCTGGAAGTTCGGCTATCATCTGGCATCTTTGGGCCTAAATCGCCTAACAAATGCCAGAGTTAGGCTTACTGCCCGGTAGTTTGGCAGATATTTGGCATTTCTGGGCCAAAATCGCCAAACTAATGCCAAAGTTAGGCTTCACTTTTTGATAGTTCGGCTGTCATCTGGCACCTTCGGGCCAAAATCGCCACAGATCTGCCAGAGTTAGGCTTACTACCTTGTAGTTCGGTTGACATCTGGCATCTTTGGGCCCAAGTCGCCAAACAAGAGCCAAAGTTAGGCTTCGCTTCCCGATAGTTCGCCTGTCATCTGGCAGCTACGGGCCAAAGTCGCCAAACAAGTGCCAAAGTTAGGCTTCGCTTCCCGATAGTTCGGCTGTTATCTGGCAGTTACGGGCCAAAGTCGCCAAACAAGTGCCAAAGTTAGGCTTCGTTTCCCAATAGTTCGGCTGTCTTCTGGCAGCTACGGGCCAAAGTCGCCAAACAAGTGCCAAAGTTAGGCTTCGCTTTCCGATAGTTCGGCTGTCATCTGGCAGCTACGGGCCAAAGTTGCCAAACAAGTGCCAGAACTAGGCTTACTGCCTTGGCGTTCGACTGATGACGTGTTGGTACTTTTTAATTATTTAGAAAGTGGAGACACATAAGGGACGATACATACAGGACAATATTTCAACTTCAACAACATTTATTTTCGGCTTCAAGCTCAAAGCCCGCCCGCTCCGTGGAACTACGGGAAGGGAAATCTTGGGGGAAGGAGAGGAAGCGGAGGAAGTGTAAGCGATCCCCCTGTCCTGCGGGGCCAGGTACATCGGGCAAACGGGGCGACGCTTCAACGACCGACTCCGAGAACATCAAATGGACGCCGAAAGAGCTGCTTCGGATTCTCAGCACCCGATCGTCATTCACGGGAGAAAATGTCTCGGCTGCCATCCTAATTTCGCCGGCACGACAGCCATGGGAGGCCACTGCGAGCGAGTCGGGAGAGAAATAATTGAGGCCTATCGGATGGCGACAAGCCCGCAAAATATAAGCAAACCTTCCATTTCGCTCTCAAGAAAGGAGATTATCTTTCTGAGGCCCACAATGGAAGCCGAACGCTGACAGACTAGGCAAGGCGACAAGGTCACCGGCAGAAGCGGCCTTTCCTTTCATTCCGTTCCGTTTCATTCCAGACAAGGGCTGGGATTCCACGTTCCTTATTTCTCTACTGTTGAACAGGTCGGGATACACTCTCTCCCCTTAAGCTTTGGCTGTACAGCAGGTTTTCTTTTTTTTTTTAAGTTGGCTGTGTTTTTTTTTTTTTTTGTTTTTTTTTTTTACTCTAAAGTGTAGAAAATGCCGAAAGAGCTTAGCTGCGTTGTTGATGCCCCTTCGACCTCGCCTTTTGCAAATCCTCCCCACCTGCTTGCGAAACGCGTGACCTCTCTGCGTAGGACGCGTGGGACAAAAACGTTTGGACGAAAATTTTTTCGCGTGACTCTCTTTGTCACGCCGATGGGATCTCTGGTGCTGTTGTTTTCGCCGTTTGCCTAGTTATAAATAGGCGGGCCACGTAGGTCCGGTTTTTGAAATGCGCTCTTCAGTGTTCTGTTGCTTTCGTGCGTTGCAGACGTGGCCGTGTGTTTTCGTCGTAAACGGCCGGAATACGTCCATGCCAATTTTTCGGTAATAGCCATTTTTTTCACTGGAGCTCGTGGAATTCTTGTGATGTGTTTGTTGGATACTCTTCGACAAAAACTGCTCTTCGCCGACGACGAGACGTCAGTGGAATGTGCGCAACCTTCCTTCTCGAGTGTGTTTGTGGGGTGCCTCGGATGGATTATGCATCTGTCAAGGATTACATGATATCGCTCTTTTATTAGTAAGTACACTGCAAGCATGCTTCTGATAGTAGTCCTGCTTTCCTCTCAATCTCCGCGGTTTTTTGTGTGATGAGTTTTGTTTGGCATGAGGACAGTGTTAAGTTTTATATTATAATTTGCTTTTCGTTTTACAGAGAAGTGTGACATTTGCAAATATGCCGAGAATACATTGTGTGTAATGATAGTGGTTTAATAAACTTCTGGAAGTGATCGAAAAAATTTTGCTTGTCCGTATATGTGATTGGATATGCAGCAAATGATATGCAACGTACACATACTTGCACGACGTTCGGCCAATACGGAGCAGACGCATCGGAGAGTATTCGCACAATATTGCGCGAACGCTAGGCCGGGGCAAAACGGCTGTACGGCAATACCTGCCGGATATCAAACGGTGGTGCAAAATTAAGATTTACTGCGGCAGTTATGGCTCAAGTCTGGCACTTACTTTGGCAGAACCGTGGCGCACCAGAGAAAAGCCAAACTTGGCATGTCCGAAATACCCAAATTTGGCGCTGCTTTGGCAGTTATGGCTCAAGTCTGGCACCTACTTTGGCACAATTGTGGCAGACCAGAGAAAAGCCAAACTCGGCGTGGCCGAAATACCCGAATTAGGCGTTGCTTTGGCAGTTAGGGCTCAAGTCTTGCACTTACTTTGGCAGTACTGTGGCGGACCAGAGAAAAGCCAAACTTGGCATGCCCGAAATATCCAAATTAGGCATTGCTTTGGCAGTTATGGCTCAAGTCTGGCACTTAATTTGGCACAACTTTGGCGGAGCAGAGAAAAGCCAAACTTGGTGTGGCCGAAATACCCGAATTAGGCGTTGCTTTGGCAGTTAGGGTTCAAGTCTGGCACTTACTTTGGCAGAACTGTGGCGGACCAGAGAAAGGCCAAACTTGGCATGTCCGAAATACCCAAATTCGGCGTGGCTTTGGCAGTTATGGCTCAAGTATGGCACCAACTTTGGCGCTCCTCTGGCGCACCAGAGAAGAGCCAAACTTTGGCATGCCCTAGGATCGCCCAACTAAGGCTATACTCAGGCACCCTACTTTGGCACTGATGATTGCCATGGTGCAAAAACCTAACTGCGCCAAAGTTGGGCCCTTATGTTTGCCAGACCTTTGCCCAAGTTGGGCATTCCTCTGGCGTGCTACCTGGGGGCCTTTAGATGCCACCAGCCGCGGTGCTGTATTTTGGGTTTTATATTGCAGCTAGACACTGATCTCTGTGGATAACAGTATTACAAAAAATACTTCGTCACGTTTTTTACAGCGATCGTAATACAAACCTCGGCCCAGTTTTGCGTGAGGATTTGGTACGGTCACGTGTCTAGTGGTCACCATTGTACAACATGGCGGCAGCCAGGGGGGGGGGGGGGGGTCATTTTTGCCTGGTGAACGGGACACCAGTTTATCGCTCGAAGCCCCTCTACCTCGTTGCTTGGCGGGGACACTGAAAGCCCGGAGCTCGCTCTTGTAGGTTCTGCTACGCTCGCACTTAAAGTGAAACGGAAATATCCGTATAAAAAGAAGTATGGTGGTACTCAAGATCCGCACCCACAGTGGCCGTATTTGGTCGCATTATCTCCCAGATACCATAGAGCCTTGTAAAAAAAAATAAAGAAAGAAAAAAAAGTGATCTTTAAAAAACTTTTATTAGTAATGTGTCTGATATTGCCTATGAAAACTGAAGTTTTCGGAGCATTCGGTGCTTATGGTGTTGTGTCCCCATGATGTATGGCAAATAACGCGACCAACTATGGCCACTGTGGATGCGGTGTTCTAGTACCGCTACTCGTTGAGGCAGAACACCTCCAACGAGAATTGATTGCAGCATAGATATGGCCAGACTCTGAATTTTCTAACTTGAAACAAAATAATGCAACGTGGTTTTGTGCGGATTCAGAATTACGGGTTTCCAAGGGTTAATTGAGGCAAATTGCGAGCGAATCGAGTATGATTTTATATTTATTTTAATTTCCGCAAAAATATTGCTCTATTTTGACTGTTTCGATATTACGGAATCTTCCGGGCGCAACGCAAAAAATCACTTACAATAGATGAGCGATAGCGTCTTTGTTAAAAATTCAGAAAGCATGAAATATTCTGCACATAAAGTGTCAGGCGAAAAACTGAATTTTAAGACGTGTTAAGAAAATAACCGAAAATGTCTAAATATAAGATAGTTGTGCAAAACGCCAAGTTTGTCATTTTATTTTACTTGAACTGTGAACTTAAACAAATTAAATTTAACTGCTGCAATTACACCAGTTGACATGCTTTATACATAAAAATATTTACGGTGTAGAAAGCTTTATTTTTAATCTTCTCTCTTTCCAAGTTTCGTCTATGCGCAATTGGGAAGATCGTACTTCTGCCTCGTCTCAGACACGTTTTTTTTTTTTTTTAACAAAAAACATAACATTTTTTTTAAATGGAAGGTACGTTTTATTGAATGCATATGCTTTCTATCTCAAACAAAAATTTAATTAGCCACACCCTTATGACCTGCCTTATCTGAACAAAGTCACATGCCACTTTTCTTTTCTCAACATTCGTGCTTGAACCATACGGGTCCGTTGTATAAAATAAAGAAGTGTACATCATAAGTCTGTGAGAATTGAGTAACCAATCGCTTCTCTAGAAGGGGGTGAAAATTGGTGATTCAGTTGATGGTCCCAGCTGTACCGACGAAAATAAAATGTCGATACCAACAAACTACCATTTTTCAACTCTACGACGCAGAATTATTCTATTTTCGCACTCTTTTCTTTTCAGATGTTGAAACTTTGGAACAGCCACAAAAGCTTTTTCGGAGAGATGCATGAGGTGGACGTTATTGCGCTCATGTGCAAGTCAGCCGTCGATGCCGGCGATGCTCTGGTAACGCCTTTCAAAAAAGCTTATCTTGGTCGACATATCGACTTTAGGTCAGAAGCGTTTCGTCCAGGGTGGTTCACAAAAATGAAAGGAACCACGCCTATCGTTTACACGAGAGTAAGCAACAAAAGACATAGTATCAATACCTGCAATGCAATGCGAGCGGTGCAACATTCATCCATGGCTCTACCATACATTGCGTTGAGGAAATGAGAGTTATTTAAACATTAATATCATACGGGTATTGGGGAATTCATAAGGTGTTTGAATTCCGGGCTCGCTCCAAGATCAGCCGGAAAAAAGTGGCGCAACCGCGTAGAGATCTCAAATTGTAATTGAAGTTGCATTTCAGTGGTATATTTTGAATGGTGAAATTTCAAAGTGTAGCTTAGTTCCTAGGAAGATGAGAACAACCCTCTTAAAATTTTCAACCATGGACTCCTCAGCAGACGACCGAGTTGACCGAGGGTTGTGCTCGTGGCGCCGCCATTAAGGTATTCGCCGCAAGCAAACAACGACACTCTTTCGAAAGCACATGACGCCGTCGTATGCTTGTTGGGTCTACGGGAGATGTGTATTTTCTCGTTTATTTATTTTGTTGTTTTAGGGCACTCATTTTATAAATGATTTATTTTTTTATTTCTTCAGTATGCTCACTGTACTTGGTTGGAGCGGTTAGTACATATGTTATTGAACGGTAATCCACGTAACAATTTGCAAAAGATGAATAAATGAATGGACTAATTGATTATTTAATTTAACAGTTAGGCGGTGGAGGATCAATAGCTTAGCATTATCGTAGCCTTCTATAAAATAAATATTTAGATTACACATTGCCGGCGTATTGACGAATCCACGCGTCCCACAGAAAAGAAAAAAGGCTCATGTCGTATTAGTTTCTGATAAAGGGTCATTGCGGAAAACTAATACATTCACTATAATTATTTTATTAATTACTTGGGAGTAATTAACGTTTTAATTAGTAACTTTAAAGGTATGGTTTAAATAAGAAACTTGCTGGGAATTATTGAAACCAACTAAAGCCTAATGGCCTGCAGCGACAGGCTTCCTCTGATCTTGTGATCGCAGGACTTTTTGCAAGAGGGGCAAAAGAGAGACTGAACAATTACGTACTTAACGGTTTTTGAAAGATGGCTAGAGAAGGGGAGGGCAGGTTTCTGGGAGCGCTATTGAAAATACCGGCATAGACCGAGAGATGAGTGGGTTAGTCGAAGATCGAGGAATTGGAGGCCCTCCTGAGTAGGGTCTTCCTTTTTGAAGGTGAAGCCGCTGGCGTTAGTTTTGAATGCCTGAAGGGTGGAAATATCTGAGTTGGAGACAGGATGAAGGACGAGGTAGTCGTCAACGTACCGGTAGATCTTACGTCTTACGTTTACTACTCGAGCGAGCAAGATGCTTCGGCACCGTACGATCCACACACACACAAAAAAAGAGATAAATCTAGCTGAGGATCGGCGCGAGGCAGAAACCGATACACACGCCCGACCTGTGAATGAAGACCTTTCCCACGTGCTCAACAAATGTGGAGCCCAGGTAGAGCCGGAGGAGATCGAGGAGGCCTCCGACAGTGATTCCGGGCGCGTTTTGGAACCTCGTCATTCCATACAGGTCAATTTCCTCAGACACAGAGCTCAGAAGAATTTTGAAGCCGAGATTGCAATATATGTCCTCGACATCCAGCAAGAACATGTTGTGGTCCTGATTGGTGTGCAAATGTCGAATAAAATCAATCACCTCAAGGGAGCCCTTAACGTGGAAGGGTTGGGGGAGATCGATAGAGGAAAGGTGCTTTTGTAGGTAGAGGGCGAGAGGTTTCTGCCAGCATCCGCCTTCAGAGATTATGCTTCGAAGGGGAATACCTGGCTTGTGCGTTTTTGACGTGAAGAAGATGGAAAGATACTCTTTTGACGGGGCAGAAACTAGCGTTTTTAAGGAAGAGAGGCTGAGAGAATCACAAAAGGATTTTTACTTTGGATCGGAGTGCTCCTGGTAGACGTTTTTTAGGGGAACAAAGTTATTTTTTAGTGCCTAATTCACTTTCTTTCCGAATTTCTCTCTGTTCAGTATGACGAATTGACCCATCTTGTCCACCTCCAAGAGAACCAAATCGGATTGGGGGGCTCCTCCACGACGCATGTTACCTTCGAGCGTACCGGTGCACTCGCGCCACCGTGGTGCAAACCACGCCGGCCGCCGCCCCGACAAAGTCCTGCCGATCACCCTCCGGGACGCTCGCCGCAATCTCATAGACGGAGCTCGGCCAGCTGGTCTACTCTTATTGATGACGCAGGCGGCGCGAACTTGAGGCCTTTTGACAGAATGGCAGTTGCTTCTGCCGACAGCTCGGTGTCGGACAGATTGATGGGGGATCCAGGCCTGCCTTGCGGCGGGAGGCAGAACCCGCGAGGATGCCCTAGAGCACGCGCCTCCACGATGTCTCCAGGAGGTGGTCCGAAGATTCCCGTAGAAAAACGAAGGCGGAGTGTGTGTTGAAGCAGGTGCCGAAGCATCCGGTCATCAAGGGCATGGCCCAGTCCTCATCTAAAGGATTTCCCGTGAGATTCGCTTCCTCGTTATTTGCATTACTCTGCAAGTGGAAGGCCAACTTGATGGTTCGAAGAGTAGGAGACGGTGAACTGAGAAATTGGCGACGCACACCCCAAGGCAGACTCCCAAGGCTCGCAGTTGCAGGCGAAGAAGACTCATCTTTGACACGAAGATGGCGGCCCGGAAGAACGAGGATGGGTCAAACTCCAGGTGGTTCAGTGGCTTACCAGCAGGACAGCATATTGCATGAAGCTCACGGAAGTATAATATAGATGGTTTAGCGTGTTGGTTTCTAATTTATGATAAGGAAAGAGGGACATTGAAGGCAAACAGACAACACAAGCTTTTGACTTCAAAAAGAAAGTTTCCTGGTTTGACTTCGACAAATAGCCTTGCATATTCACAAATATGTTGATTGAGTGGTTTTCAATTATTCTCAGCAAATTTTTAATTAAAACAATACTTTTAAACGTACTAACTAAAGTGTTGATTATTCGAAACTATTTAATAACCTATTTATTCTTAACGTTATTAATTCTGTTAAAGGGGCCTCTTGCAAAAGACCAATACTATATGTACCTTTTTTCTGTGCAATACGTACATTTTGCAGGAACGATTTGGTTCATGTTTTGAGAAACACCCTTAAACGGTTTCATAAAAATAAGAATTTCTTGTCACTCCTGTCCTAAATAAGATGATCATAGACCTCCTTTCTTGATGGCATATCAGGATCACTTCAAGCTTGTTGCCACTGCTTAGGAAGTATATACGGATATTGAATAAAAACGTCCCGATTTGTGACTTTTTTTATCGGCTTGAGGAAGCTGTGTACCCAAGCGAAACAACGGCTCTCGTCCTGAGGTGTCCAAAATGTTATTTTTTGAACTATTTCCACCAGCTTTGACCACCACCACTTTGTATTGTTTTGATGTATACTAATACTTTTAGTGATGAAAATATGGCTTTTCTTTTTTCTAGTATGATGAGTTCATAAGTTTCTTGCCGGTAAGTATTGAAATTTGCTTTTTTATACTGGGGTGGGGGGGGGGGGGGGGGGAGGAGAGGATGGGCAATATGTTACCGCACCGCAGCTCGAAGCACGTGGAGCGGGAGCTCGTGCTGCAAATTCCAGGAAATCTGGGTGCACACTCCTCCACGTTTCTATGGGGATGACCCCCGTACCAGCGTGCACTCGTATATCACTACAGCATGGTGCACGTTAAAGATTCCACGCTAGCACTGATACCCCACTGGCTAAATTTCTAATTTATAGCGGGGACACTACACGCCTATCGGGGCTAACCAACTTCCCCTCTTCTTAACATACACATCACATTCACTATTGACACATGATCTGTTTTAAGGTCTTCTATTGGTGTTATATTTGCGCCAGTTTTCAAATAGTCCTTAACACTTTCGCCCTGAGCTAGACGGCGTTTTCGGTAGAATTTGCGAGATGAAATCTACACGTTACCTTTGCGAAATGGTCGCTTATACTACTATCAAACATAATTCGCCTTCTAGGTGGCAGACTGATGTGTACAAAACTAGGAAATATAAGCTGATTGGAAGTGTTCTGGGGATACCCGACAGACGACGGCACTGAGCGCGTTGCCAAACAAAAAAGGGCGAAAACAAAAATCGTCATGAATCAGCGTCTTGAACAAGCATCATGAACGAGAGCCATGAACGAGCGACACGCTGAAAGGGTTGCATAATCCAATCTCCCCGCTATATTTAGCGGGGAAATTGACTCCCCGACTTAACGTCACGTGCCTGCTATGCCAATCAATCTTCCACGTTAAATTTAGAGGGGAAAGCACTGTAGGCGTGGGGAGAGGAATGCGGAGGAGGGAAGAAGAGGGAGAGAAAAAAGCGAAATGATAGCGGAGGGGAGAAAAGAAGGAAAGAGAGGAAAAGGAATGTGGACATTAGACAATCAAGTTTCCCCAGTAAATTTGTCGTGAAAATTGACGTTATGGCTTGACGTCAAATTACCTCTACACCAATCCACCTGCCCCGTTAAATTTAGAGCGTAAAGCACTGTAAGAGGGTGGGAGGAGGAATTGGGTGGAGAGAAGAGAGATAGAAATGAAAGGGGGATAAGAGAAGAAATACAGAAGATATCTATAAACAATTATATTCAATAATGCAAAGTATATATAAAAAACAAATGTGTGCTTGGTTTAGCGGGACACCTTTTGTGCTCCCAGTTCTTTGTCAGCAGGTGTAATTTTGTTTATTGTTTGCCATTGCTGCAATTTTGAAGATACAGTACAACAATATTCGTTTGTAATACGTTCCTCTTCACACGAGCTTACTGGCTCAAGTACCCAGGTATACTCGCACACGACACCATTTACCAAGAAACGTTTTTCCTACGGTGTAATTTCAACAATAAAAGCGAGCGTTTTCTTACAACCTATGCTTCACAAAATGTTATGCTGTAGCTCAGAGGTCGCAGCATTGACATGCTCCCCGAGTGACGATATTTGAATGCGGCTCATTGATTGAACTCAAACATTACGTGAGCATTCAATTGGGGCTCATGAAAATCAATAGCTGGACATACATTCGGGTAGTAAGTAGGTCGCGTCAAATCGGTGCGATAAAAACAATTGCCGACCTACATTCTGTTTCATACGTATAGAACGCTGTCAGAACTACTTGCACGAGCGGGTGGCTTCATCTATAGTTTTGTTCAAGTGAGAACGCGCGGAAATGATCTGCAAGATCAAACCCCATGCTGGCACCAGCAAATTTGACAGTGCTGTACATTAACCGCTCATTCACACTGGAAGCGGATCCGCGTTCGCAAAGCGGTTGCGAACGCGGTTGTATAAAGATCTAGTGCAATTGCACGCGCACTCGATGACATTAAGTGCGTGTGCAATTGGACTGGATCTTTATACAACCGCGTTCGCAACCGCTTTACGAACGCGGATCCGCTTCCAGTGTGAATGAGCGGTAAGTGTGAAACAAAGTATAACCATGTCTGGAAATCAGAGTGCGTCTTGTGCTTTGCCAACCCCAGCACCTGGCTTGGTAAAGACTGGCGACATATAATGGGCTTTAGATGGCGTGTCTTCTTGTTCTGGGTGCAAGTTAAAAAAGTTCACGCTGCACGTTTTTCTTTTTTTTGCTACTATTTTTGTGTGTTGAGAAGAATTACCGCATTTCATAGGCTACAAATTTCGAGGATTCGTTCTTCGCAATATTCAAAGTCCAAACATCGCTGCACCGCCCCTTTAAAAGCTTAATATACAGATTTCGTTTACAGTTAGACAAAGTCATTTAATGATGTTTTACAGTTTTAAGGTGTCTCATTTTTTAGGGTAGACAATCTCCCAGTTTGGAACCGACCGAAGTTTGCCCTTCTACTTTTTTGAAGGTTAGGTTTCCGCGGAGTTTTCTTCCCGATTTTACAGACAATATTTAACTAGATGTTTCTGATACAATATACTAACCACCATTTTAAGCATCAATGGGAGAGGCCTTACGTTTTGAAACAAACTTCGGGCTTCCGGCATTTAGGTGGTGGTTGTTGCTTTTTTATTACAAGGTTAACAAAACCATGGAGACATTTGTAAATAATGTTTAAGTTTTAATTATTTGTTTAGTAAGCAGTCACATTTATATGCCAATTTTGCGGTATGCCTCCTGGAAACGGTGAATACGGGAATGTACGACTTACCGTTTTTTGAGATACTAGCCCTGAATGCTCGAGATATTGTGATTCTAATTTACTTTTTTTTTATGCAGCCCAGAGTTTCAGTAAAACCGCGTGCTGTGTACATAGCAGAGCAATTTTGTCACAACATAAAGAAAAACCATCAGTCACACAAAAAAAAAAACGAAACTAGAAAGGGAAGAAACAAAGAACATAACTTGTTTTTCTTCTTGTGATGAACTAAAATAAATTTGTAATAGTAGACAATTGTAATAAATGTCCTTCTAACACCTTCTTGTTTTATACTAAAAATAATTATGTAATCCTTTAACTGGAACATATTTATACATCCTGCAGTTATTGCTTAATTTACGTAAGCCTCGAAACATATGAGGAGTTTTAGAATTTGGATTCGTACAGGTGATTTAGGATTCTCTGAAAATCTATGACTTAGGTTAACTTACAAAAAAAAAAAAAAAAACACTTACTGTGTGGGACGCACTCGTGTTCAAATTACTCTTTCAAAAAACTGAAAAAAAAATGAACAAATTTTTTTAAATTTTTATTTTACTAGTAAAAATGAAATACATCTAAAATAGACCTAGTGTGCCTTCATGCGCGCTCTGCTTTGGGTGGAGACATCTGGCCATTTTTTCCCACACTTTTATTTTAATTTTTTTGTTCAGAAGCGCGTGAAAGAGCGTGTCCCTGCACGTGTTTGTGGCGCTGACTGCTATGGCGACATTTTGTTTTCGTGGATTACTTTGTATTTTACCCGTGAGCGCGTGCTGTCGGCATCGGGTACTACAAAGGGTGGCATGACCCTAAAGAGAAGAACATTGAGGCACCCTAAATAGACCTAGGGTGCCTTCATGTGCGCTTTGCTTAGGGTGGAGTCATCCGGCCATTTTGTCCCACACTTTTATTTTCCTTTTTTGTTCAGAAGCGCGTGAAAGAGCGTGTCCCTGCACGCGCTCGTGGCGCTGACTGCGCTACGGCGACGTTTTGTTTTCGTCGATTTCTTCGTATTTTACCTGTGAGCGCGTGCTGTCGGCATCGGGTATTACAAAGGGTGGCATCACCTAGAGTGCCTCAATGTCCTTCTGTCTAGGGTGATGCCATCGTTTGTAGTACCCGATGCCGACAGCACGCGCTCACAGGGAAAATACAAAGAAATCGCAGGAAACTAAATGTCGCCGTAGCACAATCAGCGCCACGAGCGCGTGCAGGGACACGCTCTTTCACGCGCTTTAGAACAAAAAATAAAAATAAGCGTTAGAAACAAAATGGCCAGATGTCACCACCCCAAGCAAAGCGCACATGAAGGCACCCTAGCATCACCCTAAACAGAAGGACATTGAGGCACCCTAAATAGACCTATTTCTAAATTACCCAAGCATCAAGGAGAATGCACGGATTGATGTTCCACGCGCCGCGCGTGCTGGCCTCAGTAGTAGTAACTTTTATAAAGCTAATGCCTAAAACAAATGGCATCTTGCACGTGCGTTCGGCAACTCTTTATTTTGGTTATTTACTTCGAATCTTTTCTATCGGGAAGGCGTGCACGTGTGGCGCGTGGAACACCAATTCCTGCATTCTCCTTGATGCTTGGGTAATTTGGCAATAGGACTATTTAGGGTGCCTTCAGGTGCGCTTTGCTTAGGGCAGAGCCGTTTATTGAGAGAGTTTGGCCATACATTGGTTTGAATAGGCGAGCATCTCGGGGCCAACCACAGGCCGCGAAACAGCCCCTAGCGGTGGTCGTGTGCTCTAAATTTGTGACACGACTATACTTCGTTTCACCTTATGTGCTAGCGAAGGCAAAACTGGAAGCGCGAGCACGGAAGCTCCGTGCGTTCAGGCTTTGCTCGAGCGCGCGAGCTGGGGAGAAATGCAAAAAGCGCTGGTCTCGCGCTTTTAGCTTTGGCTTCGCTCGCAGATAAAGTGAAACGAAGTATAATTTGAGCCGTGCCGAGCGGAACTCCGCGTCTCAAGACGCTCGCGCACCCCACCCTTTGCACTGCTTTCTTTCAGCCAGTCTCAGGACGCTGTTCTAGCAGTGCAGACAAAGGCATGGGCACGAGCGCGTGGCTTTGGAAAGTGCCTCCTATGCACGAGGTCTCGTACAAACAAAAGCGTTTCGCTGAGCTAGGCTCACGCGCCTGTGCCTTTGTCTTCACTGCAGACATTTGTGAGATGGAGTAGAGGTCTCCTGATTGGTCGACGCTGTGTCACAAATTTAGTTTACGCTCTAAGCGTGGGGGGAATATTCGGCGCTGGCGGCGGCCTTTGCTCCGCCTATTGTCCAAACTCTCCTAATATACGGCTCTGGCTTAGGGTGGAGTAGGGTGCCTTCATGTGCGCTTTGCTTAGGGTGGAGTCATCCGGCCATTTTGTCCCACACTTTTATTTTCCTTTTTGTTCAGAAGCGCGTGAAAGAGCGTGTCCCTGCACGCGCTCGTGGCGCTGACTGCGCTACGGCGACGTTTTGTTTTCGTCGATTTCTTTGTATTTTCACCTGTGAGCGCGTGCTGTCGGCATCGGGTATTACAAAGGGTGGCATCACCCTAAACGGAAGGACATTGAGGCACCCTAGGGTGGAGACATCTGGTCATTTTCTCCCACACGTTTATTATTATTTTTTGTTCAGAAGCGCGTGAAAGAGCGTGTCCCTGCACGCGTTTGTGGCGCTGACTGTTCAATGGCGACATTTTGTTTTCGTCGATTTCTTTGTATTTTCCCCGGGAGCGCGTGCTGTCGGCATCGGGTACTACAAAGGGTGGCATCACCCTAAACAGAAAGACATTGAGGCACCCTAGGACTATTCCCTGTAATACCGAATCATACTCTGTTTCATACTTAGCGTGGAACGCTGTCAAAGCTACTGGCGCGAGCGCGTGGTTTCACCTATGGCAGGGGTGGCCAAGCTGCGGCTCGCGAGCCGCATGCGGCTCTTCGCGTGTTAAAGTGCGGCTCGCGGCTCCCTCCTCTACCCCCCTCCCCCCCTTCCCACGCCCCCGCCTCCCTCCTGGTCACACGAGCACTTCCCCAAAAAGAAAAATGTGACGCGTTTTAGATCGAAAGACAAGTTGCGGTTTGGTATCTTGTGCTACTACTACCGTACGTACAGTTGGATTGCTTTTCACTCGGATATATTGAAAGTAGTACGAGTTTCGTCTATTGCTCTGGACAAACGTTTCACCCCTCCCCTCCTCCTTCTCATCCTCCCCCCCCCCCCCACACACACACACCTTGGCTCTTGGACGTTTCATGTTTTTTTTTTTCGGCTCGTAGGCCGGGTCAGCTTGGCCACCCCTGATCTATGGTTTTGTTTTCGCGAGATCGCGTGCAATGATCGACGAGATCAAGCCCTACGCTCGCGCCAGTAGCTTTGAAAGCGTTGCACGCTAAGTATGAAACAGAGTATAGAGCGGAGCTCCTGAGGAGGAGGAGGAGAGGGTACGAAGAGGAGGGTATGCCCCTCCTCCTCCGTACCCTCTCCTTCCCCTTTTCCCCTCATCCTCCTCCCCACCCCCCCTCCATCCGCCTCCCCTCCTCTCCTCCTCCTCTCCTTCTCCTGCCTCTCTTTTCCTCCCTTCCTTCTCCCCCTCCTCCTTCCATTCGCTCCCTCCCCCTCCCTCCCTCCTCCCTCGTGACGTCGCTCGTGACCCTCGGGACATCACTTGTGACCCTCGTGACCTTCGTCAGGGCCTTCACAAGTGACCTTCGTGACGTCACGAAGGTCATTCGTGAAGGCCTCGTGAAGGTCACTGTGAAGGTCGTGACCTTCGTCGTGACCTTCACGAGTGACCTTCGTGACGTCACACGTGACGTCACGTGTTACTTCATTATGGGAAACGTCCCATAATGCAACGCGCGGTTACGCCGACAGCGACGGCGACGCCGCTCAAGCCGGAAATGGGCGCCTAAGAGCTGCCCTCTAATATTTGTTAAAAGTTACAGATATTGGTAACTGTTCTCTTTATTACAGCTAAAAATTACACTTGTTCAGCTTCTGTTTCAACTAGCTATTACTTAAGGAGAACTTACTAAATCTGTATCTACTTAATAGGAACATGAGCGACCCGGAGTTGAGCAAATGAAGATCGATTGCATGGAAGCAACCGGCGCAAAATTCTCCGGTGAGCTGCACACTGAATTCCCAGATAAATTTTTATAATTAGTTCACTTCTTTTGACAAAGTCATTTAATTGTCAGCAGGATAACATATTCTGTTGCAGCGCCTCCCCACCAAAGCCCTCCACTCTTTCCACTTTAGCAGAGCGAACGCTGGAAAGGAGGGAAGTGGTGGGAAGGAAACATCAAATCGTGGCTTGCAGAGAGCTTTGAGGGTGTGTCTTGTGCTATGCTAAACCTGCAACGCACTATGGCCACACTCGACCTGAGGATTCAGCTTCAGAATTCAAGAAGCCAAGAAGGACGTTACGCGCGTCTCACTATAAGAGAGAAGGAAAGTAGGGTTACGTGTCAAAGCTTTGTTAAGGGCCGCCCTCACTAGCGAGAAAACGCGAAAACGACTGCGAGAAACCGGCACATCTGTGCTTCGTATGAAGCATGGAATCCAATTCAAGGAATCATCTTGGCACACGATATAAGCAGCACGGATGTCCTGGTTTCTCGCAGTCGTTTTCGCGTTTTCTCGCTAGTGTGGGCGGCCCTTTACGCGGCATTTTGGCTGCCTTAGTAAGTGTACCGCAAACAGGCATTTGGGCCAGCCTGACACTTAGAAACGTATAGAACCATGCTTTTAGGAGAGAACGAGTCGTTTTCTGATTTCAATCAGTGCAATCACGTTACGCCTCTACGGAGTGTATAGCAATTCCCAGAGATTACAGGATTGTGAGTGGCGACATGGCTCGGTGAGCAATGTAACAATAACGGAGAAAAACGTCATGCCAGTACACATCTTCTACGTCTGTTTATCTCGTCATCAAGTAACTTGAAGCATTTTATATACTATATAAGTAAATAAAACAATCCTTTAAATGTTTCTTTACTGTTTTATAGCGTCTTTATTCGTCTCAATGGGAATGTCTTTTTTTTTTCCAGGTAACTGATTCAGACAGGCGTGGCCCGCCCTCAAACTATTTTATTTTTTATTACTTAAGAGACACAAATAAACAAACTGTTTTACGGAAGGAAAAGTGTCTCTGTGTATCACACGCAGTACAAAGTGCATGTCGCTTTGGTTCTCATGCTGAATACGCTGCAGCCATCTGTGATTGTTGTAGTGCCTTTGTGTCCTCAGCTAACCTTTCGCGAAAATTACAGTTAGCATTTACAGGCATGCCTGTGCTTCCCGGCGTCAGCTTTCAGGACGTTTCAGGAGCGTAGCCCCCCAGGCTACGCTCCTGAAAAACCCTGGCCTCGTCCACGGTGTAAGATAATACTCTTCAGGTGAGGGCAGCACGCTCCTCGCGCAGTGCAGATAAAGTTCGCTTTCACTCTCTCTCACTATGGTTTCAAGCGGCGCCGGCAGATGACTCGTCGACCCGTGGGCACGGCAAAGACGGCTCGTGCCGCCTCATGCTCCACACGCGCAGAGCTCCAGCGAGGTTGTCGCTCGTGCAGAAAGACCACGGTGTACCGGGGTGTCATGGCAACGAGATAAATTTTTTCGCTCTCACACAGTTTCGCCGTTTGGCCGCCGGCGACGCTGTCAGCCGCGGGCACGGTGGCCGCGGAATAATGCAGCCTTTCGGATGCCCGTCGAACGAACACTATCTGATTCCTCGCGCCGCGCGTTCAGCCCCGCCGTGTCCTCACCTGAAGAGTATTATCTTACACCGTGGCCTCGTCCCAGGAAAGGCAACACCGTCGAGCCGGAGTGACGTCCGACAGCGGTCCCGCCAGCTCAGGCTACGCTCCTGAGAGATCCTGGCCCCGTTCCAGGAATGGCAACACCGTCGAACCAGAGCGGCATCCGATCTCTGACCACCATCCCTAGCCGCACTCCTCAGAAACCCTGGCTTCGCCCCAGGAAAGGCAACACCATCAAGCCTGTCGGACGGCCGGTTGCCGTTCGCCCATCGCAAGCTTGCGGGGCTCAAGGATTTCAGCCTGGAAACTGTTGCTCCGACACAAGCGAAAAGGGGTCGGCTTCGAATCCATCCTTACTCAGGAACTGTGGGTGAACTTCAGGCACCGATTAGACCTTGAGAGGACACCAAGCTGATCGTGCTTCTAGAGACCTCTTATTTGATTCCAACATTTGTTTCTTTTTATTTGATTTCTTTTACGTTCTAATTTCCTCGGGGTGGCTGAGTAAACTGATTTCTTCCTTCTACTTTCATGCGTCACTTCAGTCTCCAATACGCCCTCATGTCCTCGGTGGAACGTGACAGAGATCGAGCCTTATGCTCGACAAACAATAAGGAGTATTCACTGGGGACCATATTTGTGGGTGCTGCCTAGAGCGCATACTCAGAACGAGCCCACAATAATAGGCTGCTAAGACCGGCAATCCTGATGGTGTGGAATGCACGTTGCAAAAGAACCGTGGAAGCTCGCCATCAGCACGCGCTCAGCAGTCGCGCACACAACTATGGCCGCCAGTAAATACTTCCTATTAGCCCCGTGCGCGACCGAAAGCGTCGCTGTGGTCGACCTTCCACGATTGGCCGAACGCTGACTATGACGTCGGAAAGGGGATTTATCATCGACGGAAATAAGAGGAATGAAAGAACTTTAATTTTGACGGTGTTCGGCAGTGTTCCTTTGAGAGCGCAATGATTTCAAGCTTCCACCATGCTAATAACAAACACCATCGAACTTGTTGTTTGCAAGGTAATGACGTCACAAGGGAGAACCACAGGAGGGCGCCACCAAAACATCTCACCGCTAATAGACGCTTTGCAGCAGCTTTGCAAGGGCGCCGCCCCTAAACCAATTAAATGATCCCTGGAGAAGGAGAACAAGGGGGACAATGGAAAAACACAAATCTCCGAACACAGCTAGGCGACTGGTGCGCGACCAAAACAATCCGCCTAGTCCTGGTATCGAACCAGGGACCTCTCCATTTCCAGTGGAGTGCTCTACCAACTGAGCTAACCAGGAACTAGATGTCAGTAGAGCAAACGGGTTTTATCAGCTGCCACCAGTGGGACACCAAAAGGATGAACGGCTTGCATTTTTAAGGTTATGGTTAGAATACAATGTAATGCAAAGGTGCAAGCGAGCTGGACAAGAATGACGAAAATAATCCCTTCTCCAGAGATTACTTTCGTCATTCTTGGCCAGCTCACCTTTGCATTTAATTTCATTCTAATCATAGCCCTAAACCGACCTTTAATTTTTGTTTTTTTTTTCTTAATAAGTCTACCTCACGTCATCGTGACCACATCAAGGCAAATTATAGGCCCCCTGCGTTGCTCTGGGGACGCTCCGAAGAAGGACTTGTAAGGACTTGTTTTGGGTAGTACAATCTTGAGCACCTCAAACTGTCACACATGTAGAAGCGTGCCTGCTCTGGTGCGGGACCAGATAACGAGGAAAAAATTGACCGCATCTCCACGTGGTGAATGATGTTGATTGGGGCTGAAGCTCTGGTTACAGTGTTCTAGAGAGTTGTAAAGGCAAGAGCGGCGGCCACCGCGTGAAGACTTTGCGCGTAGACGACACCCTAGCGCTGCTGTTTTGTGGCCTAGGAACTGTGGCAAGAGGCTTGAATAAAGAAGAACGAAGCGCCGGCGACACACGCGCTTCATGTCTAGAGCCCAGCGGACATGGCCTCGTTCCGTCCTTCTAGTGCCACTAAATAAGCTACGCTTCAGAGTAACGACACTTGTTCATATTGTGGCTTAAAATCATGGTTGCCAGTTATCTGAAGATTTATCTGAAATCACAGGAAACGCTTTTCCGCCCTCCACAAATGTTTAAACAATTCACGACAGATAAAAGCAATATTATATGAGCTTCCTAACACCGATTCAAATGCTGAGGAAGTCGCACTTTTGAATCACGCCGATCGGCAGTTGCGTCTGATCTGCACAAGCACCAAAATGGCGGCGCTCACAACAATGTTGGGGTACAGAGTGCCGATACTCTAAGCGCAGCTCATTTAGTGGCTCTACGTCCTTCCTAGATATTGCTCCAGGAACGTGCCCCCGTCAGCCTCATCGTCGGCGCTGCTCGGCCTGTACTGCTGTGGTTCGACTGGAGCTTTTCGCGACGAAGAACAAGTGCTAATGTGAAAAATTGTAGGTTTTCCTTTGCACTAAGGCCTCTAGAGTGTGTGCTATCCTCTACTTTTATTAATCGTGTGTTTTTGATGGAGATCATTTAATTAATATCGACCCCCCCCTCCCTTCTCAGTACTGAAAGGACGTTCAGCAACGCTATCACTTGGGCTGCACGCTTAATAGCTACGAAAGAAACCACGCGATACTGATATAAGAAGGAAAAATAGACAAATAATTCTAAATAAATCTCTCACTTTTTTAGTGCTGAGAGGAACAGTAAACTGGTGTATTGTTTTCTGTCATCGTGTTGCTGATGCGGGGACCAGCGTTTGTAAGGTGCAAGGCGGAGCGCGTATGGGAACGGCCAAGGTGCCACTGCAACTGGCAAACATATAACAAATTGTTTTTTTTTTTTTTGTGGAAGGCAGTCTATGAAAAACCAATGCCTCGATTGGGCGTACATGAAGCATTAAAATACGATATGAACAAAAACTTCAACAAAGTCTAATATGGAAAACAAAATTATTCTCAACTCACTGCTTTATGATTTCTCAAAAGTGGTAATGCACTTCATCGACATACCCAGCAAGCACATGACAGATATCCAGCAACATAGTACGCAAAAAGACTACAAAATCGTCATATTATATTGCGGCATAGAATCCTAATCTCTTCGCCATTGACGATGTGCACATAGTCCCGAAGGATAAGGCGCGGTTCAAAATGTCTCTCGCACACCGCTGATGTCTCGGCGAGGCGTATCTTTTCGATTAAGATTTCTTTTCCCCACTGTAGTCTGTGCGACTCCTCCTTTGGCGCACGAAACAGCGACGGCTTACGATCGCTGGTGGCAGCCCTTGTTAACCGGGTAGCCCGACTTGCATCCCGCCGCGAAGCAGTGTGTGCGTCCGTCTTTTTCCTTGCATTTATAACCGAGACGGCAACGGAACGGGGAAGACTCCCCACCACTACACCACAAAGAAAAGTGCTACGGTGCTACGTTCGGGAGAAGCGTACCGCCTCAGCTTCGTCGTCTTCTTCGCTCATCACACATCTTCCATCTGCCACAAATTCTCTTAGGGCACGGAACCCCAGCGCCACTCGCGGCACCTACGTTGGCCGTCTTCACGCGGCCCATTGTAAGCGGGCGCCGCTCTTGCCACTGCACCCTCTAGAGCACTGTACTCTGGTGGTGCTTGTCTATGTAGGCGCTGAGCCGCAGCATGCCGAGCCTTTCGTTCGTTTTCATCCATGTCAGAAAGAGAACGTGTGGTATGGAACGTGGTTATATAAGCATTTGAGCATTTGACCGCAGCGCCATTTGAGCATTTGACCGCAGCGCCCTCTCGTCTATAAACGTTGAGCCAATGCATGCAAAGTTTAACGCGATTATATACGCATTCGACCGCAGCGCCCTCTCCTGTATAGACGTTGAGCGGCTACATGCAACGTTTCATCCATGACATCCCCAGCTCTTGAGTTACTACCACATCTCAGAACCCCCTACTCGTCCCGCAGTCGTGGCCGTGTGGTTAAGGCGATGGACTAGAAATCCATTGGGGTCTCTCCGCACAGGTTCAAATATCCTGTTGACTGCGCAAACATTTTTTTCATCATTTTTTGCATCTTTTTTTTTTTTTTGCCCTACACGAGCACGTGAGCTCACGAGCAGGAGCACGGGCACTGGACGCCAGACAGATGGATGGACGGACGGACGGACATCTCTGACGGACATGGCTATACTTCGTTTCAGCTTCGGTCCGAGCCCAGACGATGTAATGAGCCCAAGGGCCAATCAAACAGCGAAGATGCACAACGTCATGGCGTGCTCTCTGCAGTTGATAGGACCAGCGGGTATTGGCCGTCTCTCTGTGCGTGCTCTTCCGCCGGCTAGTCCTATCAAACGCAGAGAGCACGCCATGGCGTTGCGCTTTTTGCGCAGATTGATTGGCCCTTCGGCTGATAACATTGGCCGCGCTCGGACCGAAGGTGAAACGAAGTATAGCCCCTAAGGAGCTTCGCCCCTAATAGGAATAAACAAAAATGCTAAGCGCCGTCGAAGTACAGGTCAAAGTTAAGTCGATAAGAGCTTGAACAAAAGACGCCGTATCACGCGCGTTCCAAAAAAAAAAAAAAAAAAGAGGGGGGATGGTGGGGGAAACGTAGAAACGCCAGTCGTTCTGACGTCACCACCCAGAGATAAGAGACGCCTACCCTAGTGAGGGTGGCATGAACCCGGAACTTTCGATTGTCTTGCGGCGTTGAATCTAGCCGATTTCGGACGTGGGAAGGTGCTGTTTCGTTCCTCTGCGCTACACAGGCAGAAAAAAAGCTCAGCGAAGGCGCCACAAGAGTAGTGCGAGGCCATTCAGGTGGGCTTGTACTACCCAAAATGAGGGCGTCACAGTTTGTTCAAAGCTTCAGCGCAGGAGGCATATTGTCAGTTTACATACTACTGTATCAGCACTGTATCAGCATATCGGTTGACATTAAGGGGTCGGTTAACGTTTGTTGTACAACCCCAAAAAGTTGAAAAAACACTATTTCTAGATCATTCTTTTCTGCCAAACTCGTCATCGCAGCAAGGCACGATGAAGCAAAGAGAACTGTACTTCGCAGTCAGCAACATTCGCTTATATCCCGCCATGGCTACCAAGCCGTATTTACGCCGAGGTCATCATTGATCCCAACACTACGATTACTAGTAGTGGGCTATGTTTCGATATTTAAAAGAAAATAGCAAATCAAGCTAAATATAGCGGGGAGTTATCTTTCGGGGGAGGGGGAAGGGAATCTCTCGGTATATTGCGCTAAACATTTAAAATTCCAGCCCAGAATGAGAGGCATCCGTTAAAAGAAAAGAATCGCATCTTCGAACCATATTGGGGAGGAGATCGAGCAGTCACGCCTCTAGCGGTACGCTTCAGCTGTGGGGACAACAAACCAAACTTTCTTGTTTGTTTTTGATCAGAGAAATCGAAGACGACGATTCGAAGGCCGCTCCTCGTGCAACTAAAGCACTGGTCAGAGCGAAGCGCTCGTGCCCAGACCGTGCTGGGCGAGGTTCAATTTCTTTGTTACGCTGTGTTAGTAAACACCGGGCTGTGGGGACAACAAGCTTGATAAAGCGCCCCCTATAGTTCGATCTCCTGCCCAATAGCTAAAGATATATCAATACACGTAGGGCGTCTTTTTGTTTTGAATCTTGGGATTTCCTGATTTGGGATTGGTTTTTCGACGTTCTCGTTCGCTAATGCTGTAACATAATTGGTCGTGGAGCAATAAAGAGATGCTCGGAAGAGTGCCTACGTGGGAAGAAACTGAGGGAGAGGAGGAGAGGAGACCGTGTAGGGGACACCAGAACACCGAGCTCCGGTTTGAATGATCAGTGGGTAAAGCCAAAGCTAGCTGCTTTTGTCTCCACTGCACTGTTTTAACGCGTTCGAACGCGAATGCCAAACGCCGGACGCCGGGCTTCCGCGCTCCAACATGTTTGGCGAGTGAAGTGAAGATGAAGGTAGCTTTTGAGTCTCCACTGCATTGTTCGAACACGTTCGAATGCTGACGCAAATCGCCGGATGAGAGCGTTCCGCGTTCTAACGCGTTCGACGAGAGCAGTGGAAGAACAAAGGTGGCTAGCTTTCTGCCTACCCACTAATCATTCCAACCAGAGCTCGGTTTTCTGACGATCCTGTTTGTCTGGCCTCCTCCTCCTCCCTCAATTTCAGCCCGCAGAGGAAGTATGCAAACCAACTATATCTCCCAACTGGAGGCCGATGCAACATCCTTCCTATCAGCAAAAGAATAATGTTGTCAAGAATAAAAAAAAATTTTTTTTCTTCAGTTTTATTATGGCTGTAATTTTATTGATATCGACAAATGTGCGGCTTACACAAATCTTCATTTTATAAGCAGACGAAAACACAGCCCGCACATCTTTTTCCACAAATTATTGAAACAATTTTTTTTTTTGCTAAACGCGTTAAGAAATGAAACTTCCCAGCAATGAATGTCGTAAATACTACGATTGTGACTTTTTTTTTCTTTTAACAATTCGTTTATTGGTTTTAGTGCGTGGTAAACTTTAATAAACTTATCACGCTGCTGTGCCCACAAGGCCTGGCGGCCAGTTTGAAAAACATATAGTAAATTAAACGTGATTAAGAGGCAATTCTATATTACCAGTCTTGCGTTCCTGTCCCAAAGAACTGCCCGAAGAAAGTTATACTTCCGTAGGTTGCTGCGTAGATATGTATGCAGATGCATGCAATATATGTAGTCTTGTTCAGCTTGATGATGATGCTCGATAGATTAGTTATCACAATTCGCTGCTCCAGCGTTGTCTTCACTGGACTGGTTTTGTGGATGAAGTACCGCAAAAGCTCCAGGACGGTCAGCCCTGAAGTCAGGCACTTTGCATATAACGAACTGCACAATTCTATCTTCTTCAGCAGCCTAGTCGTTCTAAAAGCAATCCGAGATAGTACATAATGACGATAAGCAGCTGAGTGAACGTAGATTAAGAAAAGGCACAACAAAGACAGTATACTGTTGTCACAATCACGGCAGGACACGGGGGTGTTTTTTCGTGGTTGTGTCTTTTCTTCGTCTATGCTTCCTGAGCTGCTTATCCCAATCATGCACAATGTTTACAAAGTGACTCAATTTGATTTTTTTTATTACAATCCAAGATACCTTTGCTTTTACTTGTATGCATCTAAAGTTCCGATATATTTATTTAAAAACCCTCAAAAAGCCGAAAATCATGAATTTATTGTCTTAAACTTTATGCACGAGTGTAAAAAAAAAACGAAACAAAACAAGCATAAGTTAATAAAGAACTAATTATGCATATTTAGCGAGGCCATTTAGCCCTGACGACTTCACTAGCGAAGATGATATATGAGAAAGTAGAGAAGACTTTCGAACCTCCGATTGGCAGAAACAATGTCTACAGAATCGCAAGTACGCCGTCTGAGCGCCAGCGACTTTCAGTTGGTGTATACAGATCGTCTGATATATAGACTAACGTAACTAGAAGCAGTTTTTTGGGCACATTCGTTGAGTTCGAGCTCTGTGGGCGGAACAGAAAATTTCCTGGTGAAAAGCCTCAGCTCGACATGAGCGCCTTGCGTGACTAGCGACGCACTGAGAGCGGCGCTGGCTTCGCTTAGTTCCAATAGCTCCTCGCATAATGCTGATGATATTCTAGGCCTGTACGCATACTACGCGCTCTGCCGGCAATGCGCGCGTCTCAGTAAAAGTCGGAGTACACTCAAAGTCTAGGAGACATAGAAAGACGAACATGCAGACTAAAATAGTGAGGTCATGGCCCACTCAGCTAGATTGCTTTAACTCTTGATAACTCAGGAAACAAAATACAACGAAGATCACGATGGACGTCTTCGGCACTACTTGATTGCTCTTAAGTAAGAAATAAATCATTGAAGCAAGAAAACAAAAGGGACATACATACCAACGTCTCAAATCTGTGTTTGTCCCTTTTTGTTTTCTTGTCTCGAGGTTTTATTTCTTGATTATTTTTGTCCAGCAGCTCGCCTGCGTTTGGACTCTTATATCAGTTGATCGGTCTTATCGGCTTGTAACCTTGCTGCACCTTGCCTGGTATAGTTTTGGGAAGCGCGATCTTGTAGCATCATTCTTGTTATTAATGCGAAAACATTTACTGTCCCATGGAGCGAACCGGCGTTATCAGCTTTAAAAGCCGCGCCAAACGGCACCTAAATTTCCTTGTACCATGAAGCGAAGCCTGCAGTCTGTAGTAGCCACCTTATTGGCTGGCGCGCGGCGTAGTTCCAAGGAACGTCACCCCATAGAAAAGCCCTCTCCATGGCACAGCGGCCCGGCTGCCGGTGAGAGGGAGCGGCCGGCCGCAGAACCAGAAGAGGCCGCCCGGGCAGACTCCGGAGAGGCCGCACGGCCGAGCTCAGCGCGGCGCGCAGGTTGTAGGAATACGTATACGAATACTTTCGGATTCGGACACGTTAGCAGTCTTAAGTTTCTTTGTAGTTTTTTTTTTTTTTTCTTTTATGTTACTTCCTGGTGAACTCGACTCGGCAAAGTTTCCAACTGGGGCAAATCGAGTCGCCATGGTTTCACCGCAGGCAGCACCCTTGAATCGTAGCTTTTAGAGCGACTGAACGTTGTGGGAAGCCGACGAGGAGGACGGCACTACGGGACACGCGACGGGCGGCGGAGCGGCGCTCGGAACTGGCGCGCGTGGTCAGCGCGAGGCGAAGGCGTGATCCGAACAGCCAGGAAGCGGGCAAGCTCCGGGAACTGGGCCGTGCACAAGACCAGGACCCTGAATGGAGCGCCAGGGACACTGGACAGTCACCGAGACATCACACCCCCCTTATGTAAAGCCCTACGGGCGCTTTAAGGGTATAATAAATGAAATAAATGAAATGAAACAGTAAAATGTTTACTTTCATCTGTTTTAATGTGCGCCTTCTTGGGGGAGCGAACCAGACGGGGACCAATCGGGCGGCAATAATTATTGAGCAACCCACAACGTGTATGCCAGCGCCGAGGCTGCCCTCGAGCGGCTCAACACTCTGACGTTCAACCACTGCGGCGGCGCTGCTGCCGGTACCGCGCATGCGCCTACGCTTCCCCTCTTCGGGATTTGGCTTCTGCGCACGCGCAGGGCCAGACTTAAGGGAGCTTTTACAACTTTTTTGTGCACGAAGTTTGTTTTTTAAGCAAAATTTGTGCTTGTATACAGAAAAAAGGCATTTACTGTTTACAAACGCGGGCTTGTTTGTAAACAATGCATTGGTATATGCGGAGTGCAAGTTTGTCTGCTTCTTTTGCGGGGGTTGTGGTGACGTAAAAACCCCAAGCTCTGATTGGCTCTCATGGAAGGATAGTGGGTAGACCTCGAGGCAAGCTTCCTTCAGGTCTATTCACTATCCTTCAATCAGATCCAATCAGGCCTCGGCGCTCTGACGTCACCAAAACCCCCACAAATTAAACCAGGGGAACTTGCGCTCCGCATACATTGTGCAAGTTGTTCTGCTCTTTGCGCACCTCGTGCTTTTGTTTAGCCTCCAAATGCGTCCTCGTGCTTTTGCTTCCCTCGGCCTCAAGAAATATCGACGCGCGCTTAAATGCCTTGCCATCAAGCGTTTCCTGTACGTGCTTTACGCCATCCTTTGATTGAAAACACCCTCCTTACATTCCGATGCGCCAGAGACGCTATTTGGAATGTTTGCTCTCCGTATAAAGCTGGGGCTCTAAGCTGAACTCTCGGCGAGATCGCCGACCTCCGCGACTGGCCAGAGTCAAGGTCAAGCGCGGCGCTGACCCATCACGGCGGTTTGCGATCTCGCCAACTTTCTCGCCGAGTGTCCAACTTAGAGCCCGCGGAAAAGAAACGTATAGGGTAAAACTGAGAAAAGAAAACCGTGTATTTTTGTCCTGGTAAATAAGCCACGCATCGCAGAAAGCTCAAACCCCGTGAGAATGAGACGCTAACGGCTGGGATAGAACGAGAAAGTTTCTTGATTATGACGTTACCTGGAATGAAATATAATTGACCAAAATTATATTTTCCTGAGCCTAATTTTGTCAAAACGAGACATGCCATTCCCGGCACCTATAACAAGTATTTCAGTAAAAAAAAAAAGAAAGAAAAGAAGTCAGTCTGAAAGAAATTAATGTAATCTTTCTTGCTGACAAGTGCTTTCCACTCAAATAAATCGCACAAGCGTCCGCAGTGTCAAGTTCTGTTTTGAGGATATTAGGCTAAGAGGTACGTCGGCTCATATAAATAAACATTTCGTTTTCCTCAATTATCATTTGATCCGGGTAACTTTATGTTCTCAAACTCTCGCGTCCTATCCTAACCGCTAGCATCACATTCTCACGGAGTATGAGCTTTCTGCGATGCATAGTTTATTTACTCTGGCCAAAAAACTGAGTTCTTTCTCCTCGGGAACTCTGTAGTTCAGAGTGGGACGTGAAGCTGGGAGATCCAGCGGTGCTCTGAATGCCAGCCGCACAAGGCGCTCGCGCCGAACTGAGGAGGCACACAGCGGAATTTTTCCGCAATGTGCTTCCAGTGATGTTGAGTCAAACACTGCTAAGGCGTGGTTATGATTGCCGGAGGTTGGAGTTCCTTTCTACAACGATAGTCGTTCGCGGTTACGCGCCGTTGAGCGCGCTCCATATCAACGCGGGCCATTTTCGGCACTCTGCCAAAACCTTCCACGGGCCGCTGATAACAAGATAACAACTTCAGAATTATTCCGAAGTTCTTATTCAGGATATATTGAGATAACATTGAGATACGGAATTATTTAGATGTCGAAATTTTGAATTATTGAGATAAGAAAATTTTACAACTACAAACTTGCACTAGCTTATATAACCGCTCTATACAACGAAAACAGTAGTTTCATTTCGCTTGCCTCTCTTCGCTTAAAACGTTCTTTGCACTTTACTGGTCATATCGGTGTATAGACGGTCCGGCACTCCAGAACTAACAACGGAGATGAGATGTTTAGCCATCAGCTCCCCAGAGTGGTAAACTATTTTTTGTCACTATGCATTTGCATTGAAAGTGTTCCACGGGCAGCTGTATTATCGCTACTTGTTTCGTTGCATAAAACATAACGAGTCGACTGTGTGTAAAAAATATGTTTTACCTTTGCTATTTCAATAAAGTATATGCTACCGCCGTTGCTGCAGGAGAGGAGGGGGATTTGTCAAGCAGTTTTTGTGCTGCTTTCCCCCCCCCCCCCCCCCTCTTCTCTCTTTTTGTACGAAGCGGAACAAATAAAGTTGAAACTTGAAACAAGAAAGCAAGACAACGTGCATGGTCATGCGTGGTAGCGAGATAGCATGTATGGTCAGCAAAACAGTCCCCGCCAGGCAATATGACAGTGCAGTGAAATAGGTGCCCATGTTACCCAGAATTAGCACACAGAAGAGTTCTCGAGAGACACCCAAACAAAAATGCCTCAGAATGTTATGATGAATTCTGTATCAGAAAGCAAGGGGACAACAAGTGCGTTAGTGCGCCGTTAATGCACATGACAGATAGTTTTATTTTCTTAACGAATAGCCAGAAATGTGGTAGTAATTGTGTGTTTGTTTCAATAAACCTGCCTTTGAGAGCGCACTCAGTCTTGTCTACTTCCTTGTTCCTCATCCTTCGGCACTTCTTGTTTAGTACGCTGGATAATTTGTACCGAAGTAACTTACGAAAGCGCGCCTCCCTCTTACGCAGCCAGCTGAAGTGCTCTACCTAATACACCGTCATTGGTTCCAAAACGCCATAGAATTTTCTTCCGGTATGTTACTCAGTTTAATACGAAAGGCCCATGGGGACTCTGCGGTCCGCGCTCTCACGTTTACCGCTCATTCAGTTCATCTGCTCCGAAAAGACACCTTAGCGGCTCTGACGTCACAACTCAGCTGTCGCTGTGTTTCACCTTACAAGTTGCGTAATGAAACAAACACGCCGATACTAGGAAAAAGAAAGGGGGGGGGGGGGGCAGACACATGTCCCAAACACAGTGTTGGAGACTTTAAAATAGCTTGGGCGAGCTGGTGAACGTTTAGATACATGGTTGCGCTCGTGTTTGTTTATCTCTCTTGTGTCCGTCTTTTTTGCGCAAAACCGTGTTGGAGACTTGCGTGTTTCCGTCCGGTCTTTTTCCCAGTCTAGGCGTGTTTTTTCACAATGTTCAAATACCACCAGCTCGTTTGCACTCTAACCTTCTGTTCAGGTTGCGTAAGTGTTTTTTTTTTGTATGAGCAGATACTTTGCTAGAGAGAATACATCAGTACTCCGCTCGTTAGCACGAGAGAGAGCGGCTACAGCACCAAATACCCAAATAGCCGTGGGGCGTCCCGTATCCGAGGGAGCATGCGTGTCGTGCTGTCCATGCTGTTGCACAGCTGCGCGACGCCGATGAAGAAGGTTAACGCGCCGGCGAACCGAGACACCGTGTTTGCTAATACACCGAAACAGCTGTCTGGACCGGCGCTCGGGACGCTCTTGACGATAGATGCCGGCATCGGCGCATCCAGCCCAGAGCCGTATATTGAGAGAGATTGGTCGATGGGAGTAGCCGGGGGAGCCGGGCTATAGCGGCAAAAGGGTCGCCGCCGCCAGCGCCGCATTTACACCCTCTACTCTTCTCCCCGTGATGATCCCGCGAGGTAAAAAGAGGCCGGATGACCTTAAAAAAAAACGCAAACCGCGGCGCAGTTTTTTTTTTTTTTTTCGTGGGGAGGGGGGGGGGGGGGGGGTTGAAAGTACATGAATAGGTCATTCTAAGCGATTTGCGGAAATAGGGAGTTTGAAAGGGCGCAGTGCGTTTACTGAGCCAGAAAAGGAGACATTACCGAGAACAGTCTTCCCATACATGAGGCGAAAGTGCGAACATGGGGTGCGCGTTCTCGGGTAGGGTCAAAATTCCCACACAAGTTGTGTAAACCTTTTGAACCGTTCTCTCAGTCGTTGCCGTGGCGAGTGCATTCTTAATATCGCTGTTACGTCAACGTCACATGCGTTGACTTTTCAGTTACGAAAAGTCACAAATTTCTACTCTAGCGTGCTGAAATGAAATCCCTTAATAGTCCTTACTTAGAAATTGTCATTTAAGGGTATTTGTTATGCTCATAGCCTTAACTAGGAGAATATTTGTGGCTAGTGCTTGGTCATAAAAACTGTCAATCATCGCGCCCAAAGTCATTGGAATAATTTCGGCCAATGGCGTGCCCTTATTCGTGCCCTATTCTTATCAATTAATAACCAAACGCTCTAAAAATACGGCTCTGATACAGCCGTTCGAATTACGCAAAACCTGCAGGCACCAAGGCCACCGGATTTTCGAGGAGTGGGATGAATTCCACCGGTAAATAATTTACTATAAGTGTAATGAAATAGGTAACGGTGTCGGCCAAGATATGCCATTTGTTTCGAGTGAAACTAAGGATAAAAATAATGTTTGAACTCGATCGACTATATGAACTTCTGAAACTGTTTGATTTATGACTTCGCACTCTCACAGTTAGAGAGCGATGTCTCATTAATACAATAATGTACGCAAAATGTGAGAAGCATGATCATTGCACAAAGATACCGAATTTTCCTGCATAAACCGAGGGAGTACTAAATACGTACAATTGAAAGCACAATACCTGTCTTAACGATGTCCGAGGGCGGGATTCGGCTGAAAACCTCTCGCTCAGATCCCTTTAACATGGTGTCAGGTATGACAACAGTGTACCGTTGAGCACTCTCCACGTCAATGTATTTTGGAATCCGACAGTTCGTGCATAACGCTTTAAGTGTTTGAACCCGGTGCATCGGTGGGTTCTTTATGTTGTACACTACACGAAATCCTGCGAATAAATTACAGGACACAAATACACATTTCGTCGCTATACACACAAAAACGACAAAACTGTGCAATTTTTAGACTTTGGGAAAGCGCGCCCGAGTAACCGCAGTGTTAACTGTGTTGCGTCTTTCCAGTTTTCAATAATCCTCTTTAAATTGACCGTTTTAAGCGAGTTCCATTGAAAATATACACACGCATTTTAATCTTCCTTTTATAGTTAAAAAGAAAGTTGTAACAAAATCCTCTACAAGGGTTGTTAAGTCTCCCAGCCTCTGCTTATATGAACAAAAGTTTCATTGCTCGAATTGCGTTGTGGCAAGTCTGTGTTAAGGCCCGTTCATACTCTTGCAACCGAGTACGACCGAGAGAGACAAGACCCGTTGGAACCTCTTTAAATTTCTTATGACGAGAGAACACACTGGCACTCTGGTGCCATCTATGCGGTGACCCTGGAGCTGCATTTCAAAAGAGCGAAGGTTTTGAGGGATTTCCGGGGTCAAGGTCAATGTTGACAAACGTTTTTCGAGCCAAGAAAGAAAGTCTAATGCGCGAGAAAAATAGAAAATATGCCTGACCGCCAAGTTTACACTGCTACCCGATAGATGGCGCCAGTGTGTCCTCTCGTTGTAAGAAATATTAAGAGGCTCCAAGGCACCGGGTTCTAAGAGGTCGCAAGTGTGTGAACGGGCCTTTACAGCATCTAACGACTGTTTCAAACAAGCTAACAGACTGGTGCCAGTTATCGGGTACTCCTGACCCACATCAAGTCTCAAACTAGACTGCTGCTTTGCGGTACATGTGGCATCAAATATTAATAGTATTTATGAAACATGGTTGTTAATATTGATGCCATAAGTATTTCAGGTCAGGGCTAAAAGTATTCCTAAAAGTTTGGAAATATACGCAAAGCGGAAGTAGGCTAGGGCAACTCGATATATGGGACCAGTGTGTTATTTTGTTGCAAGCAGTCATTAAGGGTAGTAATGCAATCGGTCAGTGGCGGAAAGGCCTGAATCAGGTTTAATGATCATTGTAGCAATAGCAGGGGTAGTCGAACTAGTGGTGGCGGTAAATTGTGTGTCTAGGTTGAACTCTAAATTGGTCTAAATTGTGTGTCTAGGTCTAGGTTGAACTAGAATAAATTATGTCTGAAATGCTTTGCTGTGTGTTCACTTACCTGACACTTGAAGGAATTCCTGGAGTGGTACATTGGCACCAGGTGTGTATCTTTGCACAGAACGTTCAAATAGTTCGTATAAGTGTGCACCGTTCATTTCTACAGTATAGGAATAGATGAGGAGATGCTCACCACCCAAAACCTCGAACAAATGCTTCATAAGTATCCTACCTGAAAGGTGAATAGGATAAACCTAATGAATGTGTAAGGTTATGGTGTAGGGGTACGCATAAAATAAATATGACAAAAACCTCGAAATCGCAGTTAAAAACGACACATACCTTCCAGTAGTTGTGTCTTTTTTTTTTACCTGCAGTCTCCACGTTTTTGTTTTGTTCAATGTACACCAGCTCGTTTGTGCACTTGTATTCAGCTCGTAATTTTAGCAATTTGACGAACTAAAGGGAAGCTGTTTTAATGGATAACCCCGGCACATTTTATTGATTTTAGGATTACGACTGTTTTTCGTGTAAGATGTGTCCGTAAATTACGAGGCTTGAATTTTTTTAGATACGCAGTGTGGTTTAGTGGATATCCTATCTCAAAGTTTAGACTCGGCGGCTTACGGCGAAACCGAAACTACCGGCTTGGGAATGATGGCAACCCTGGTGATCAGCTGCATGCCCATCCTGCGATGCAAAGCTCGTACCGCGGTACTTCAAAACGTACGACTGACCTACGCCTAGTTGCACGATCAATTTCGATCAGTCAGGTAAGATGCTATGACTGTCTTACTACTTGGCCTCGCAGATATCAAATGTCTGTGACAAATATTAATACACATTCATAAAGTTGCCTGCCGCAAAGCGAGTTCGCCGCGATAAATATGGGACATTCACTGGGTGTCATGATTGAGAGCAGTGTTCACAGTGCAGTTTCAGAACGAGCCCACACTTACATTTTGAAAACTACAATTTTGGTGGTGTGCAACATACTTTGCAGAAGTTTTGACGAAGCTTTCGGTAACCTCCCGCTGAGCAGAAACGGACTCAACTATGGCCGTCAGTCAATGCTACTTATCGAAAAAAAAGAACGCGTTTAATATCGGCTACCGTGTCAGATATATATAGGTGAGGACACACGGACATACAGCTGCAAACGCTGCGACAGAATCGACCAGATGAAGTCTTCTTAGCGCGCGACCGAATTCGCCTCACCCATAAGCGTCTCCGCCGTCCAGACGACACAACTAACTAAAAAAAAAAAAGGGTCTCATTCCCGGACGCGCATTGCATCCACTCAGAGCATCTGCCCTGACATTGACGAACGCTGGCTTGAATACGCGCCATATATCTCTCCGCTTCAACGCGTTCATAAAACTGTGATTGCCGCCCTTGAGGCACAAAACTAGGATCAATAACGAAGAAGTGTTTAAGCAACACGCGTAGCGCAAGCACCAAGTTCTAGACGACGTGGCGCTCCCCAAAACACGACTCTTAAATCAAGCGTGTTTCCCGTAAAGAAGTATTGGAAACCGGGCCCGCGACAGGCTGCCATTAGCCGCATATCGAGAAGCCATCTGGCGTCGCCACTTGCAACCAAGGCGAGGAGAGAACTTTATCTGGCAGTCGCAACACGCACTGTGTCGAAGCTGCCATATATATATATCATGCACCTATGTATATCATGTACCTATACATATCATGCACCGTGGTACCGGCCCAAAGCAAAGTTCACACGTGCGCAGAAACAGAAAATACAGACCAATGAATCACGCACGACATGGAGCTGACGACACTGTTGATTGCTACACCACTTTAAAGGTACATTTATACTCCAACGTAACGTCGTCGGGCGCCGCGTAGCGCAGCGCGCGCAGGTACTTATTGGTTGCAGATATCGAGTTCCTGGTTGCCGGCCAATAAAAGGCGCGCGTTCTGCGCTACGCTGCGTTCAGTGCGCTCAACGTCGGAGTATAAACAGCCCTTTATACTATACAATTAAAAAACACACTCATCCTCAGGTGACTGTCCTCACTATTACGAGAGTTACGCAAAGGTTGCTTCGTTTTCTTTAATATTTCAAGTAGAGTACAATACCGAACGCCCCCGAATCCGGGGCCATTCTTTAAAGTGACCGAATAAATCGGCTCGGTAACGTATCATGCTACGATTTACGCAGAGGTTCCTGACGGTGTTGGAAGCATCGTAAAAAAATTCCAAAGAACCAAATTACCTAAGTAAAAGAAAAAAAAAAAACAAGAACGGGCGGTTTATATTAGTCCGCAAAAGGCCGTCCAAAACAATCCGGGAAACAAAATCTTTCTTTTTAACAACTTTTGCAGGATGGAACCGGGGGAATATGTGAGAGCCAGCGCACCGGCGACAGGCGGGAAGGCCGTGGTCGTCGGAAGGGGGGGGGGGGGGGGGGCAAGGCGGGGGAGGTGAAGCGGGTAAAGGAAAAACACACAGTAGTCTCTACTGGCGGAGAAGAAAAGGCCCCATCTGTACGGTTTTTGAGTGACTTCGAGGAAAAACGTACAACAAAAGCAACTGCTTCTTAAGCCTTCCGTTGTTTTCTGTATGGTTCCCGAAAAGCGATTAGCACCCCCCCCCCCCACCCCCCTCGCTCTCCCGTGCAAGGTTTGTGAAGAGGGCGAGGACTGTGGGTAGCCTTTCCCTGATTGGTTACTATACAAATTCGGCCTCCCCCGGCTTCGGAAAGGTTCAATACCTTCAAATTTCAGTCCGGGCTCCGGGAGCAGGGAAACGTCAGCGTTGACCACAAAGGCGACGTCACTTCCGACTTCCGGACGTTCCCTCACGAGCTTTTTGCGGGCTGGTTTGGATCGCCCTTAACCGGTTTCCTCCGTTTACGGCTCCCGTCTGTTAACCGCGCACCATCTGACTGGCGCAACAGCCGACAGATTGCGGTAGCGGTCCCGGTAGCTTAAGGGCTGTCCAAACAGGAGGCTTCAAAAACGTGTGAAGTCACACAACTCCGCCATGTGGTGAGCAGTGGTCCTCTTCCGTCCGTGTTTTTTTGCTGGGGGGAAAGTTTTCCTCCGCCGGTGTGCCTTTTTCTCCCTCATGAATTCTTAGAGCATGCACATCACGTGGGTCCAGACAGCCACTCACAAGCTCTGTTGACTTTCAATCAATCGCGCAAGGACACCGCTGCTGTTTTAGTCATGATAACGAGAAAGAGAAGGATACAACTCGCGGCAGAAGAGATGGACAGGCACACCATTTGAAGGTTGCGTGTGACGTGAGTCTGACGAGCACAGCCGTCACAAAAAAGCAGAGGAGGCAAGAAACAACGCCGTGATGTTTGCCTGGTGGGTGTCCGAACTAAAGATGGACTGCTGGACTTCAACTTTCACTCCATATGGCGGAAACGTGTTGCGCTTCACTTGTTTTGAAGCATATGGCGGCTTATGGCAGCTCAGCAGCCGCCCGGTCTCGCCAAAAGCAGACGACATGTAGCTGAAATTACTCGACGAACCACTGATCTTATTTGCTTTGGGTCCATTTATTTTTGTCTTATTGGAAACGAAAAATAAAGAATACACTGGCCATTACAGCACCACAAACGCGCGTGCTGTTATGATTGGAAAGAATGGTCCGCTTTTGGCGCGACCGGGCGGCAGCTGAGCTGGCGTAAACAGCCGGGGCCGCGCTGCAGCCATCCATTGGTTGTTGCGGCAGTCAGGGTGTGCACGGCTAGCAGACGGAAGCAGTTGGTGTGCAAACCAGTTCGTTTTCTTACTTTTTACTCATGCAAGTTCGTTCTTCGAAATGTTTATGCAATGCTTCCACCACCTTTAGGCACCAGTGTGGTAAATCGTAGCACGATAAGTTACCAAACCGATTTATGCGGAAATTTTAAAGGGTTTAGCCTGGGGAGTGCCTATATCTAAGTTCAAGGAAGCATTGGTACAGGCAATTATTATCGGTCATAGTCACTAAAACAAACTGTTCGAAGCAGGTGTCGATGCAGCAAACAAAATTGAAAAGGGGCGAATTAACAGAAATAAACGAACTGAAAGGTTCTAGTTTTGTGCGCAAATCTGTGGAAAACCCTTTTTACGCCTTTAAGTATGTAATATATATATATTTTTTTTTTGCGGGAGAGGGAAACTTGCGAGTGTTGTACGGCTCCGAATCTAGGCTGTTTAACGTTCATTGCGCAATAGTGATTAGACGAAGGCGCGCCTTTACGACACTCATCCACATCGAAGCGGCGAGGGGCGGGAGTTGAACTAGGCATCCTTCGATTATTCAACTGAATCTTTCGCCCCACCCGCTCCGAGCTGCGCTTGGCCTTAGTTGTTTTGGGCTAAGGGTCCCTCACGGCTGTGGTATAAGGAGCGGATGCCCAATATTAGTTGAAATGATCTCTTTTCTCAGTGGTTTGAGTCACCTAGAAGGTGTTCCGGTGTTGGAAACACAAAATATTGGTGAAGTGCCTTGGGCGTGCCTCAGAAAATTGCCGTATATAGCGTAAGTGTCTGGAACCGTAAATATCGGTGTAATTGCTTTTCTGCAGACAATGATGCCGCAGTTTTCAACGAGAACGCCATTGGACGTCGCCACTGTCACATGATCGCCTACGCTAGCTATTCGGGGTGAGGAACCTGCGCACCACCCGAGAGGGGAGTTCTGCTGGGGTGGGGGCACTACTGCAACAGCCAGCGAAGTTACAGATGCAGCATGTAAACGAAATTCGCTAAATTTGATGGGCGAGATGCGAGACATCGGGCACCAAAGTGAGCGAATTTCGCTACACTCGTAATGCTTTTGTGTTTGGCTTTCGCGTTTCACTTTTGCGTCTGAGGTTTTGACCAAGTTACCCTCGTAAAAAGGGTATTCGGCGCTGAGACATACCTTGCGTAAGCTCGTAATCGATGGAGGTAAAGATGTCCCTCCCGGGGATCAAGGCGCCGTTCACGGGTCCCCAAAGTTTGTCGTTGAGCGGGGAGAGACCGGCGAACCAGAAGAACATGGCGTCGGCAATCAGGTTGCCCATGGTGCACTCCGTGAGGCGGCACACTTGGCGGCTTCCCTCGAGGAGTACCTTCGTGCCTCCAACCACGCGATTGCGGTCTTTGTACGCGTCGGCTGAGATATTCGAAAGCAGCTGTTCCAATTCATGCCCACGAGGCAAAGCTGCGCAGAGCAACATTTACAAAATACACTAAAAGTGAATAAGCTCATGTTCCTGCGTGGCACGGTAAGAAGGTTCTGCGAAAATCCCCTAAGGCGCCGAGCGACGCACCTCCAAGAAAAACCTTTTGGGACAATCCCGCAAGGCGTCTGGTCAATCCCACATTACAACGCGCGGTGTGGGGAATCGTGAGGCTAGGGCCGGCTGGTACGCTTCGTAGTTCTTTCAAATGGGTCAGTTACTTTTTTCTTACCACTGCAAAGTTTACAACACAAGGAAAACAAAGTGAGCACATCACATAGCCGATACGTCCTTTTTTTGTTACCTGCTTTTTTTTTTTTGCGTTCTGAAATCGCAAAATGCTAATCAAACATCAAAAGCTCCCTTTATTTATGGGGGCCCCGCGCGCGACTCGAATTGCTGTAGTGCGTCGAAAAGACGATGGGAGTCGCTGCGTATTCTAAGATTTCTGTTACACCCATCCACCCCATATTATCTACAACGTGACCCTAAAAAGAAAGTGAGAGGGCAGAGTGTAGCCAACATCTCCTGCACTGAATTTTCTACGTCAACTAAGAGGGTCAGTGCAGTGCAGATTGTGCATGAATGATCTGTCAGCGTTCGAATGGGATTCGTGTTCTTACTGATTGAACACGAGTCTCTCCTGAACGCTGAAGTAGCACTCAATTAGTGCATCGCGCTGGCCTCTTTCAGGTCGTGTAGAAAATTCGACGCGGTGACCTTGCTATCTAGTTGGTATTGGGTTAGCGCGGTTGTTCGTCTGCCCTCCACGCTCGCGTTCGTAGCCTCTGTTGCCTGCAAGATCACCTCCGTTGTCTGCTACTTCCGGTTTCAGACAGTCAGATCCCGGCATTCTTTTCAGTGCCGCAGATTGCGGTACGCGCTTTATAAAAGAGCCATAAACCATTAAAAAAGAAAAGCAAAAAAAAAAAATCTGTTTCACGTTAGCACAGTTTTTGGTCATGCTTGGAGTATAGAATGCTTGCGCCGTCGCTCGCCCTTGGTATGTCTGGCACGGCTGTAGCTCAACCAGATGACTTAAAATCGAAATAAGTATTAGCTGTGGTTTTATTGTGAGTCTGGTTATTGCAGGCCCTCTGTTGTACATTTGGTCCTTAGCTGTCCACACAAACCCAATTGTGGGTTGTTATGAGTGGAAAGACCCTGCTTCCAGAACACATCAACCAGGGACGTCACCATCTTCAGCTATGACACATGACGCGAACATACTAAAATATATTCTTCGGCCACAAAAAACAAATACGCCATGCTGAACAAACGAAGCAGCCAATCATTGGGGCCACCATAGACCAACCAGCGTGAGCGCAAGCTTCGACGTAGAGCTGTGACGTAAGCCAACGAATGCTATAAAAAAGGCAACGCGGGCCAGCACGAACGTTCTTTGGTTGCGCCAGCGAGACATCATCTTATCATATCTTTAAGTAAATCATCCGAAAACTCAGCTTAGCCTGATGAGCCTCCTACCTTGTTTGCGCCTCATCTGGAACCTAACAGAATGTTTTATCTTAACATTTCTGAAATTTCATTGTTCGTTTAGTATGCGTGCTTCATTCATTCGTTCACTCGGCTTAAAAAGAAACGCACATGCCTTTGAGGATGTTTTATATTTAGATGTTCAGAAATATAATTCTAATATTGCTGCTGAAGAAATAGCGCCAGGACAGCACATATTTACCTAATGAACATAGTTGAACGTGAGCGCGTTGGTTTTTATAACTTATTACAGAAAGAATAAACAAGAAGGACGGACAAGGACGGACATCTTCCCACTTTCAACAACATGTAGCGTTTAATAGATGGTGGCGTCGAGATCGGTGGACCATGAGGGAAAGGGGGAAGGAGCGGAAAAGTGAAAGAAGGGAGGGGGACGGGGAGGACAGGATGAAAGGAGGAAGGAAAGGAAAAGTGAAACAAGGGGGGGAGGGGAGGGGAGAAGGTCGAGGCTGCAGGAGAGCGAGGAGATGTTAGTCTGGTACGACAAGAAGGGGGTCGGCAACAGACACTCAGTAAGTTGTTAGCCCGGTAAGATTAGTAGGGGAGGGGGGGGGGGGGGGGTAAGTGGTGTAGGGAAGAGGGGAGTCATCTTGAAACACAGAGCGATCCTGTCACCTTCCTTCGAGCTTCATTATTTGTGTCAAAACTGTTCCTCCTTCGCCTACGCCTGAGGACCCTTGGTCTCTGCCTTCGCAAGAACATCACCCACCCTGCGATACATCATGGTATTTGGATTTTCCTCGACGCGTTGGGCGGCGAACTAGAGTGATGCAGGTTGCACGACAGGAGGTGTCGCAGGAGATTCTGGTGATGCAGAGATCCCTCCCATGCCTCATGACGGCCACTTTCGGCACCAATTTCGCCACTCATCCCTCCTATGACTTTCTCAACAAGTCCGCCCACCTCCTCCTGGAGTCTTCTTGGAAGCTTATCATCTCCACCGCAACCGCAGCCCCGCGCTGGAGCCTCCTATCAACCTCTCCGACACCACCCTTTCGGCACATGCTGAGGCAGTTCTCTCAAGAGGCCCCAAGTTTGCTCCCGCGTATGAGCCGTCGCGAATCGACCAGCTGGCTACTGTCCACCAGGTCGCCTCAAAAATTCCTGAACCTGAACGACAGGATTTCCTCGCGACGGGTTCACGAGTGGTGTGCAGATACGGGAGGGCTCCACCTTCAAAACTGGATTTTTTGGAGGTGGTTGACGAGTTCAGGCGCTCAGAGCTGAAACTCCTGGAGGCTGACAAGACGGGTGTGTTCGTTGTCATGACCGCGGGGGCCTTCAACAACAGACTGAGTGCAGTTCGCGACAAAAAAATTACACCATCTTCCCGAGGGGAACCATGGGGTGATGCGGAGCATCGCGGATCGTTATTAACGGTGTTATTACCCCTCTTGGTGCAGTGGGTGGATCTTGAAATTGGTGAAGACGTGATCAATGCATGTGCCGTGAATGGTAGTTGGCAGTTGTTTGCGCTCGTCGTATGATACGTGTTGCAGCGAGTGGCGTGATGACATGTACTCAACTATCCAATGGCTCTTCATGACGTTGACATTAAAGTCGCCAATGAGCATGAAAGGATGTGTGTCCTGCGTATTGCTTTTGGTAGTCACACTTCATCGGAAGAACGGAGTGAAGTGGAGTCTATAGCGCTGAACTGAACGCGCGCAGCGCGCGTACCGCTGCTTATATTCAACTTGAAGGAGAGGAGACTAGAGAGGAGAGTTGCGCATGCGCGCGCGGTGTGAGTAGAAGCGAACGCACGCGAAGGCACGCAGCTGGTAGAGAGAGAGAGCGGAGAGAGTAACGCGCAGCTGTTGGAGAGAGGGAAAGGAGGAGAGTTGCGCATGCGTAGTGTGAGAACTTTACGAAACTGAAGTCCAGACCATCGGGGTCTCTCCGCACAGAGGCAAAAACTATCTGCAAGGCCAATGAGCTCACCTCTCTTCTCAACAAGGTATCAAAACCATCGGATCAGTACCTGCGGGTATTCTTCACGGCAAAAACGCACAAACAGAACACCCCTTTCAGAGGCATTGTGTCCGAGAGCGGCTGCTGGCAGAGGCACCTGGCCCTCTTCCTTCAGAAACATTTCACAGCCGTCCCTCTCGATCAGCCTTTCCGGGTCGGATGTTCCCTCGAGGTTCTGCCATTTCTCCGGGAACTACACTCAGCTGGGCCGGACGTCGCCATGTTTTCCCTCGATGTCACGGACATGTATTACAGCCTCGACGTGGTGGTTCTGATGACTTTCATTGAACGGGCTGTCACGCAATCCGGAGTGACCAAGTTCCAAAATTCAACTGGCATCACACTCGAGGGGTTCCTGCAGCTCGTCGACGTATACCTAAGATCCACCCTTGTAGAACACCAGGGAAACATCTACAGGCAGAAGTCCGGTGTTTGCATTGGGTCCTGCCTTGCCCCCGTTCTAAGCGAATTCTACATGTCAACGGTGGACCTGGCTGTGGAGAGGGAGCTCGGCGTCAAGGCGCCGGGAACCAAGGTATTCCGGTTCGTTGGACGACTACCTCGTACTCCACACCCCGGGCACCCCTTCCGCTTCCATCGAGCAGGTTTTCTCAACCCACTCCCAAGGCCTCAAGTTCACCAGAGAGGACCCTTCGGACGGGGAACTGCAGTTCCTCGATCTGCGCCTGAACACCAATCCCAATGGACTCTGCTGGGGTTTCCAGCAGCGGTTCAAGAAGCCCGTGCTACCGTTCGGAAGCAACCATTCAAAAACTGTGTATTCCGGGATTGTAAAATCCCTCCTTTCTTCATCCCGTGCCAAATTTTGCCCTCACCTTTCTCAAACCAGCTTAACTGCCCAAATCTGTCGCCTCCGGAAGGCGGGCTATCCACGCGACCTCCTTGCGACATCCCTAAAATCTCTGATCTCCGAGCCTCACCCCGAACGCGCCAGACCGCCTCGACCACAAAAGTTCGCAGTAATCCCACAACACATCACATCGCCTGAGGGCAGCGGCCCGCCGGTACGATGTCGATGTGGCCTTATCATGCCGGTTCCGATTAGGTGCCATGTGCAGACTCGTGAACGACCCCCGGCGCCGTTCACGAGCAGGGTGTGCAAAGAAACACAAAACAGGTTTCATTCCCTGCGCAACGGGTCGCGTTTACTCAATCCCCCTGTCGTGCGGCGCCGAGTATATCGGTCAAACGGGCCGCTGCGTAAATGACAGGCTGGGCGAGCACGACAGGGAAATCAAAAAAGGGGACATTGAGTCCCAGCATCCCATTTCCCGCCATAGGGGTGCATGCTCTTCGTGTGAGCCCCAGCTTCACAACGCGCGGATTCTGGGCTCACATATGGTGAATTCGGGTGGTCGCCTCTCTCCTCTGACCTCGATTCAGCAGAGCGCCCCCTCCTCGCCGCCAGAGCTACTCGGGATCCTTTTCAGCCGATCACAACTGCTGGCTTCAGAGCGCTCCGAGATTCTCAGCCCAGTCACGGAATTAAAGTTTGTCAAGCTTGACATTGCTATTGCATTAAAAAATAACACGATCTTACAGCGTACGGTGGACAATTGAGCAAAATTTACGCTCGCAACGTGATGAAATAACGGTTGTGACCTAAATTGTTTTACGCATCAGAATTTAAAAAAAAAAGAAAAGAAAACAGCAGTATGCGAATTGATTTTTGCAGAACGGAACGAAAGCCAACGCTTGGAAACAGTTGTCAACTCATCGCGTTTTCGACAGTGAACGCGCTGCGATAGCGGTCATGCGTACGACAGAGCAGGCAAATATAAACTGGTTAATAAACCGCATTTTTCTCACGGCGAAATATGGTGCAAGCATCGCAATGTGACACAAATCACAGTGCATTATATTCGGCTCTCCCTTTATTTTACAACACAAACCTTTGAATGCATTTTTACCAAACCTGAAAATTTCTTGAAGCGACCACAAAACCCGGTAAAACAGCGGCGAGCTCTGCGAGCTGTTTCGTCGTCGGTTAGGCTTAGCGGATTCACCGCCGTGAGATGAACGGTCTCGTGAAAGCACTAGGAACCCTTCACACGTCGACTTTTCCTGTTACGTTCGCAAACGAATGTCGTCCTGTCCGTTGTAATCCTCGCACCGTCGAATGCACAAGCACTTTGTAGAACCACACATCAATCGCCGTCATGCCGTATTCCCGCACACCACCACAGACCACTGCCGGCCATCGTCAACAAAACCACGTGATCCCCGTCCAAGTACCACGTGACGCCTGCGCCGCTCCGCACTCCGACGGCTACAGACGGAGTGCGAGAGAGCGCTCTGAGAGGGAGAGGCGCCCTCGGAATGAACCACCCGATCAGGCGACAGCACTCTCTTTCAACCACCCGATTTCGCGCGCTCTGGAAAGAGCGCTCGAGAGCGCGCAAAAAGAACCACGCGAATTCGCCAATAGAGACCGCTACGGGCGGGAGATAATTGAAGCATACGCCATGCTGCAGGCATCAAAAAACATTTCGCCTCCCTCGCTTTTCCTTTCGGAGAGCGAGGCGGCTTATCTGCGACCCCAACTGGCGGCCTTGACGCGGGCCCGGGGGGCCCTTGCTCACTGACAATGCGGCGATGCGGCGCCGCTCTGTGTTTCAAGATGACTCCCCTCTTCCCTACACCAATTACCCCCCTCCCCTCCCCTACTAATCTTACCCGGCTAACAACTTCCTGAGTTTCTTTTGCCGAACCCCTTCTTGACGTACCAGGCTAACATCTCCTCGCTCTCCTGCAGCCTCGACCAACTATATAAAAAAAATTGCAGCATGATTTTTTTTATATAGGGAAATCCGAAGTTTTTATGTACTGAGCTAATTTTTTTTCTGGAATTTTATACGTGCTACAGATTGCAATCAAATATATATAAAAAAACGCGCTTGTAGCGCGAACCGCAACATGTCCCGATGAATATCTCAAATTCAATAATTAAATAATTATCACAAATTGTCTATCTACGTCCCCAGAGCAGCTGTTCACCGTTCTACCACAATACACAAAAATTTGTAAGTAGAAGTTGCAATCAGTAACTCGACGTAACAAGACTTTTTCTTGAACTCTTCTTCCTCGCGTCACGCTGTCGATGACTGGGTTGGGAGCGCCTCCCCGCGGAGAGGCGCCGCCTCCTTCTCTTTTTCCGATTACGCCCTCTCCACACGAATGGGACGGCCGGAGAAGCGTTCGCGCGCTTCGGGATCTTGGAGGCCATGGCTACACGGGAGTCGGGACAAGCATAGTGGCTAGGTGGCGCAAGCCGCCCGCCAATTCAATAAGTTTAGACCGTCCAGCCCAGAGCTGTATATGTAGAGAGTAGAGCACTGCACGAACCCGGGCCAGCCCACTGATCTCTATGACAATTGTCATAGAGATCAGTGGGCCAGCCCGAAAGCCCGAGCCTGGCCCGGCCCGCGGACCGGGCTCGGGCCGGGCTCGGACTTGAATAAAAACGTTTTCAGGGCCGCGCCGGCTCGTGCCGGCCCGGGCCGTGTCTGGGCAGTCTTGTGCAGTAAATTCTAAATTGTTGAGAACAAAAAGTTTTCTCATTCATCTTTTAGGTTCATTGAAAACAAAAAAAAAGGCGAAGTGCAAAGTCACTACAGCGCCGTTCACAATAAGAAAAAGGCGTCTTGCAGTTAAAAAGCCTTTAAAGGGCAACTCCGCTTCATTGTTGATATTTAGAAAACTATGCAGCCCTCTTCAGTATCATATAGGAAGACCCCATGTCAAATATAACGAGCTAATTCCGTCTATATATTTAATAAACTTGCCAGCAAACTTTCAAATGAGCCAAGTCGCCGAAATCTGCCAACTCTAGCCTGCTACGCGAGGCGCAATCGTCAGCGCAGTCAATGCGACGGAGTTTGAGCGGCCAACGATGAGCCACTACGTCAGAGGCATGTTTACGTCATTCTCACGTTTTGTTTGTTTTTACTTCTCAGAGCGAAATTGAACGACGACGTCATGAGTTTCTCCCCCCGGTGTTGGCTCAACGGCTTCCACGTGATCACCGTAACGCGGATGCGCTAGGTTGCGCTGCCCTGCGCGCTTATCGGTGTGTTTCTCCGCTCCCCCTCTCCTCTTTCGGCTTCTCCCCTTCCCTCTCTCCCCTGGGCCATCACCGTCCACACCATGCGAAGCGACCTGCCCGCGTCGCGTGTACTGTACCTCGCCCCCACGAACGTCACAAGACCACGTGGTTCGACGTGACGGCCATGCCTCTGACGACACGAGACCAATATTGCCGATAGCGAGTTCGTTTCACGGCACTCGTGTCCACGCGTGCCCACTCGCGGCGTAAAGTGAGTTCGTTTCGGCAGGCACTCCACGAGTGGTTGCACTCTCCGAGTTCGTTTCAGCGGCGGCACCCCACGCGTGCATGCACTCGCTGCACCGAGAAAATCGGGCGTGCGCCAAAATGCAATCCCGTCATGCCTCGCTCCGGCGAGGCCGGCGAGGAGCGGGAGCAGACGACGAGGGTTCGTCTGCTACGATGTGTCGCGGAACCGGGAGGGGAAAAGGTAGATTTTCTAATAGAAATCGCGTCCCGCGGGCAACGGAATCAAACGCGAGCTTGAATTGTGAGCGTCTGCTATTTCATGAAGGAAGCAATTGACATCCCGTGCTTTATTTGCAAGTTTTAAGTCGCTCTGTTGCCGTACAGACACTGAAATATACCAGTGTGTCAAGAAATGCTCAGAACAAACGCATCAGCGGCTTCCGAGATGTTTATCACCACCCGTGTGCGGGTGAAAAATTTAACATTTGTCGACAAAGCTCCAAAGCATCAGAGAAAGCAAAACATAGTGACTTTACCCGAGGCTTGAGCAACATCATCATGTTTAACATTTACCTACGTCAACTAGCTTGCCCCGTCGTATTTTGTTCGAGAAAGCTCTAGTTCTCGACGTCCTCACCAAGGCTAATATCTGATCCATTTGTAATGACGATCGAAATCAAAAGCCCCACGAAACGTTTTGCTGGATATTCCAACAGACTAGTTTTAAGCCGTACCCAGGGGCGGATTTAGAGGGGGGGGGGTCCGGATGTCCTGACTCCCCCCCCCCCCCCCCCCCCTTCATTTCTGCATGTGTAATATTTAGGGCCTGAAACGAGGGAGAGGGGGAGGGGATTCTTAGACATCTGGTACGCTGACCAACACCTGACCCCCCCCTCAGGAAATTCCTGCATCCGCCCCTGGCCGTACTTTTTCAGTGATTCACGCATAATACCATGCTCAAACGGATCAAGCTTCTGCTGTGACAGCATCATCAGTTTTCATAAGTGTAAACGGTTATAAGAATTGAGGTCGCAACCAACTGCTTTGTAGACAGCTGGACGCGGAAATTTACGCCGTCTGTAACTATCTCTACGGCAGCCGAGTTGCTTGAAGTCATCGCAACTATAAACTACAGGTTGCAGCGTTCAACGTTTGTAGATAAACGTTGGTAGTGACTGCACTCTCGCATCCCCACCCATCACTCCGAACAGAAAGGCGCTAGTTTCGGTTTGAGGTCAGTACCTTTTCTACAACATAGATGGCGCAACATCAGTCTTCTGCACTCGGTGCATTTGGCGAGTTCGTTTGAGTCCAGGTTTTCCGTGCAACACTCCGCGAGTGCGATGCATTCTGAGAGAGAACTCGAACGGTGCCAGTGAGTGTGAAACGAACTCGCTATGACGCAACCGAAGTTTCGGTTTCAGTATCAGCTGATGTTTAAATTAAGATTACACAAATAATATTTCACATTTCGTGAATCCGAAGACGTAGAGCTGTTTAGTAATACTTTGTGAAACAGAATCACATGTAAGCCTAAATTTTTCGGAATTGAGCGGAGTTGCCCTTTAAAGGGATTGTCCGGTCGAAACCGGAAGTACTTAAGTTTTTGCGCTCGTTACGTCGAGGGAGCCTTCATGTAGACAAACGACATTTTTATTTTGATATATGATCTCCCGTTATTAATTAAACCTTTCATGAGCGTAGGTACGAAACTGCACCCCGAATTTCGCCAGTGTCAATGGCTGACATCCGTAGCTGCTGCGTGACGTCACAAAACGCAAAGGTTTGTCGGATGGACGGGATAACAAGCGTTGGTCGATGGATGTCTTGTATTTTGTTTCGAATTATATAGTCTCCTAGGCCAGTGGTTATCTAATGGGGGTCCGCGAAGGCATTCTAGGGGTCCGCGAAGCTCAGCCTCATCAGTCAAGCCCGGCAATAAAAGTGGTCTTTTTTTTTTTCAGGTCGCAAAGAAATGTTTGTTTTCGGGCGAGTTGTTTCGTGTGAACATCAATAAGAGAGGTCTACTTCACACTAGCCCTTATCCATTTATTAAATCATCATTATATTTAACCTATACCTCACCACGAACGGGGTCCTCCATCATCTCCGCCGATCCACAAGGGGTCCGCGAAACATCGATGGTTGAGAACCACTGTCCTAGGCTGTACCCTACTGAAATACGGTTCTTTTAATGCAGTTCCCAAGCGTGCGCAAAAAAAAGTTATGCCTTTTAGCAGGATATTACTCGAAAACAGCCATAAGCTTCGAGCAAACGTATGTTTCGCGCAAACACAACTGCGACGGCTACCGATCGAACTAGGAGCGCTTGCAAAGCAAAGGATGCAGATTTCGCCTCTGAAGCGGCAACTAGGTACACGAAGCGGCATCTGGGTACACATTTCGGCGGATCCACTGGATCGGTGATGAGGCTGCGGGTCTTTGCCTCAGAGACGATGACCGCGGGTCGAAGGCAACCGGCGAATCGTTCATGTCGTCACTTGACTTGGAAGAGCTTGATGAATCGTAGCCACGCTCTAATTTTACATGCGGGTCAAACAGAATTTGGCAGCACGCGTGCTAAATACAACTTTTGGTATCGTTTCCAGGTGGTCTAGCTGTTGGTTTTGGTTTCGCTGCATAAACACATTGATTGATCCGATTTGGGCGAGGAGTGGATGGGCGTAGTTTAATGTTGGCACAGCATCACACCTCAGCTTTCGAGCCTTCTGTCCGCTTACAGCTCAGCTCGTAGCTCTCTTCTGTGAGATGATTGCTGCATAAGCGGGATCTCGATCATGACGGGAACTCAGTCCCTACGCACGGTGACGATCCATTTTGCTCGTCACTGCACGTCTCGCGGAAAACTGTGGAACGTCATGTCTTGGCTCGCATGTGCTGCCCGGTGGTTGTGGGACCCAACCGCACAACAAAAATCTCACCCAACCACGAAACAAGTCGAGCACAACAACAAAAACGAAGCACGCTGCGGCGTTTACTCGCAGGTGAACGACGAGACAGAAATGCTCGCTTTGTGTTGTGTGACGTCAGAGCTCCCATGTTGCCACCGAAAACAGCATTTACGCTAGAGTGCGATTGGAGCAGTATAAATTCAATTACTCAGGCAGAGGGGCATATAAAATTCAGATATTGCACGTACGATGCGTCTCGAGGCAATAACAATGATATTCAATTGTTTTCTCGAATACAAAATTTGATCGGACAATCCCTTTAAGCGGATAAAATAAAACATATGGACTCCGCCAGCATAGTAGAGAGTGCTGGCAAGAAAACGAGGGCACTCCGGTCGCAGGATAAAACATGATTGTATTTTTCCTCTTCTTTTCAAACTAAAAATCGTTCAGCCTTTCCACTCTCGTGAAGAAGGAAGACCAGTGGAGCTGTACTCGATACACTGTGTGCTTCTTCTTCTTCGTCGTCGTCTGTTTTTCGCGCTGTTTCCTACGATGAATTCCCACCAATGCGCCCAACTATACATTCTTCTATTATAGCTGGAAAGGTTGCCGCCATCTACGAGCGACGGCGGAAACCATACTGGTTGTGTGCTTGCCTCCGTCGCTTATAGATGGCGGTAGCTGTCCACGTAGGTTTGTGTCGACATACACGGACACGATCCTGGGGAACCTAGCCCTTAAAGGGTAACTGCAAAGAAAAAAAAAGTGTTTTTTTAAACAGCCTAATTGGGACAAGCATGTCACAAAACAAATGTTCCGCGAAAAAAAAATAATTTTTTTTAGCAATATTGACGCCACAGGACGTAATTTAGTCGGAGTCAGAACCTCTCCACATTTGAAACTCCCGCTCTTTCGACCCCCACGGAGGAGAAGTACGCCCCGCCCCTCACTCTCCTGACGCAGCGTCTCGACTTCCGGTCAGATCTGGCAACAACGCATGTTAAACCAAAAGCTGCGCTGGCTGCACGGTCTGCGAGCTCATTGCGAAGAGGCGAAGACGTGACCGGAGAAGTTCCCCTGTGATGTTCGCGGAAGACGGAAAGTATCATTCGTAATCGTCGTGTGGGCTTTGAAAGCGAAGGGAGTCACAGGGTCCACGAGTGCGCAACCACAAGCGAAGGTCACGACAGCGCTGCGTTGACTTCGGCGATCTCGTTCTGTTTGGTGCAACAGCGATGCGACAAAGAACTGAAACGTTCGTGGTGTGCGTGGTGCGGTGCTTCGAAGTAGACAGACACCCACGCTAATACGGAGCGCAAATTGGTTATTGTGGTGTTGATGTTAACGGGTTCAGTCTCGTCGTCGGCAGCTGATCCAGCCAAACTGGTCCGGGAGGACGCAGCGAGCCTTTTTAAAAGTAAATCTTCCTTCGTTCTGTTTCAAAATGTGGAAGATTCCCGACGCATACCGTGAGTAAAAAGCTGCGGGCGTTTTCAACAAAATTACGTCGTTTTAATTGAACAATGAACTCCGAATTGTCCTAAATCTGCCGTTTTTATGCTTCGTGTTGTTCGACTGCGTTTGCACAGCGACGTGTTGCGCTCATCGTGCGGTGTGAATAAATTTGGGCAAGATTTCGTACCTGCCCACAAATGCATGAACTGGGACCATTTTTTACGTAGTGAACACAGTGCTTTTTTATTTTGTGTGTCTAGTCGCGGACGTTCGATGCACCCAGTGCGAATCTCGACGGCCTCCGGAGCGATATGAGGAGAACGTAACTGGACACGTTTGTCGCTACGCGAACGCTTCGCTGCCTCCAGCCAAATAGCATTCCTTTCGGGGCGACATGGCTGCTGGAAGGCTCGCTGTCAGGATCACTCATCTGACATCTCTGAAAAGTCGGCATTTGCACGCGCAAGCAAGCAAGCAAAAAATAAAAGCACGCTAAGCAAGCAAAGAGGAAAACGAAAAAACCGCGCTATGAAAGCCAAAACCCCGCGTCGCTTCCTATCACTAACACCTGCGACAGCTGCTAAACACACACTACTTCACTTTAAGAAGTCTCACTCAAGTACCTGGGTCAGCACGAAACACTGATCACTTCGGCGAAACGACTAGTCGAGGTAGGTAAGACAGGCGGGAGCAGAGACTTCGGCGGCCATGAAAGAATGGCGAAGCTTTTGTTTGTTATGGTATGAATACAAACGGAAGTGCCCGTTTTGTAAACCTTTTGTAAAGAATAGTAACTTTCCTCACATGGGTTATTCTTTAAACGTAAAAATATGCCGCTCAAAAGGAAATTGCAACATATAACAAAGGTTTAACAACCAAGATCTAAGCTGTCAATCAAATTCTTAGCCAATGAGAACCTATTGGGATTGACGTCACGTAATCACAACTTCGTGGCGCGGGGTACTGAAACGAAATTTTAGCACCCATATTTTTGCATAAATATGGGCTAGGGACAGGCATCATCTCGGAGATATCAATATCGCGCTGTAAAACACAGGAGAACTAATTTTAAACCTAATTAAACGATTTCAACTTCTCATCTGGTGGATGGTGGGAAGTTCTCGTGACATCACTTGTGGCATAGGAGCAGCGCCGTTCTGCGGAAATACGGCGTGCCGGCAGAATTAGCCTAGGCCTGAACGCGTTTGCAAAGCCTTGGCGGAGAAAGCCTAAGCGTAGTTGGCCACAGTGAGCTCGTTCTCGTTGCGGCTCTATGCACGACAACACGCGAGCACGCTTCTGGCACGGCCGGTATTAGTTGCTGCGAGTTGCGAGCCGACGTTAAAAAAAGACACATTTCAACTACGAGAGTGTCAGCAAGAGCCACGCAAATACCTGTTCACACTCGGAGCGGACGCGCGCGTTTGATCGAAGTGCTGGATTCGTTGTTTTAGACCGCGTTTCGGTAAGCACTTCGGGACCGATCTTTCACGATTGCTAATCGATACTGACGTGACACTCGGCAAAGAAAGTTTGGACCGACATCGCGCAGCTCCCACGAACTGCTATAGCTCGACAGTGACGTAGCGTCGTGTCAGAATAAAAATGGCATACTAATAACAAAGTGTACATACCGTGTTGCGAAGGTAATCCGTAGGCGTTTATTTGAGCTCTATCACACAAAACAAGGAGATAGAATCAATGAGAGTCCCTTTTCGACGACAGCGTTCGTCCCCGCTGCCTCGGAAAAACAAAGAGATCGAGATGCCAAGGGGAAAAAGATTGACCTCTGAAATTTAGTTCAGGGATCAAACTATTAATCCGGGAAGGGTCCACAAGGGTCGCGCGGCCATATTCCATTCAGCAGGCCAGCCGGTCGTGGCAGACGGTCTTGGCCAAGGATCGCCGGAGCAACGGTGCGTCGAGTCGGTGTTGCTCTAGGCCTACTATCCGAGCTCGCTTGGTCGGTGGAATCCTGGCCGTTGTAGCTCTTCTCGGGTGCGTCGAGTCGGTGTTGCTCTAGGCCTACTATCCGAGCTCGCTTGGTCGGTGGAATCCTGGCCGTTGTAGCTCTTCTCGGGTGTTTGTGGATCCAGCGTTCTTGTTCGTCGTGGTCTGTTCGGTCTGTTTCAAGTACTCCTTCCTTTTTTCTTGCTGGTTGAAGTCGGGACGCGCGAGAAGAGCTCGTAGAAAAAAAATGTCCGTTGGTCGTCGCGACCATGTAACTGAGCGACGCTGTCGGCCATGCGGCTTTGATCGGAAAAAATGCGTAAGACAGCTTCGGAGCTGTCGTAACCTGCGCAAAAGTTACGACAATTTAGTTTCGAGAATACGGGTTTTCTTTCAAATTTGTCGTACGCACTTTTTTCGTCGTAAGTTCGCTTTGAGAATCCGGCCTCCGAGCTGGTTTTGTCAGTGCTGCCGTGGTTGCCGACTTGCCGTGGTGCAGCGTGCGTGCAGCCCTTGCACATCTCAAACGGCCAGGTTGTCACAGGTTGTAAATCGTCGACGCGCCACCAAGTGGCAACGCTCGTAACCACAACATTCACGCCGTAGCCTTTCCCGTCTGGCACAAGTGACGTCACAAATGCGCCGAATATCCCAAGACGCATCGGGCTCTCCGATGGCTGATTTTCGAGCGCGCGCCCAATCGGGCCCCTCAGGGTGAAAAATATAGCCATCCGTTCAAAATACAAACGCGCGATTATGAATTATGGATATCATTGATCATATTAAACCTATTTCTGACCATAATAGGTGTATTTCAAGTTTCGTTTCAGTATCCCTTTACGAAATTGCCGCAAACTAAAATCAGTCTCGCGCAATAAATATTGCTGTAAAAAATTTTTTTTCTCGCGGAAGAATTGTTTTTTGACATGCTTGTCCCAATTAGGCTATTTAAAAAAAAAACTTTTTTTTTTCTTTGCAGTTACCCTATAAAGGGACACTGACACCCCCCAAATTTGTATTTCCTTTTTTGTCAGGCGATTCATTATGGTGTCGGAATACTACCCAATTAATATTTTGCTACAGAGTCACGTATTTTTTTTAATAAAGCCAAAAAACGCAACTGCGCGAAACCGAAACCGAAACAGAGAAGTGGAGAGGTTAGCGTGAGTGGCGGAAGTCACGTGGCTACACCCGACCGTGCGTTTTTTTTTTTTTTTTTTTTCTCCTCTTTTCGCACGTAGCAGACGAAATGCGTCCCTTCGCCGTGGTATTCCTTTGCAGTTATGTTTGTTCCGCTCGCTGTTTTGTACTTCAAGATGAGTTGTTTTGTACATTTAAGTGTTGGAAATTAGAAGTGAGTGTCCGAGTGCCGTGGTGAAGTCCCGTGATCAGCTCCGAAAAGAACACTCAAGATGTTGCGTGAAGAGTTGCCTCACATGTCCTGCATCTGAAAGTGGCCAGAGTGTACAAGTTTCCGAAAGATCAACGGGTCGGGATCAATGGCTGGCTGCAATTCCTGTAGAACCATTACGCGAAGCTCGGAAAGCGGACGCTACCCGATTCATATGCTCCTTGCATTTTGTGGAAAGTGATATACACTGAGTTCGCAGGTGTCAAAAATGGAATCCATACCATTTAGTTCAGCGACGTATCGTCCACAACTAAAAGAAATGTAAACATCGCAAAATGCTTGACAAAAAAAGAAAATGTTACACCTCACCAGGGATCGAACCCGTCCCGTCCGCGTGTGAAGCGGACGTCTTTCCACTGAGCTACTGAAGTTTTTTTTTTTTTTTCTTTATTGCAAAACACGAACATGTCAATTCACTTTAAAAGCTCTGCAGGACTTTTGCAGAACATGTTAAAAATCTCGCATATCGAGCAGGCTCTGACAAATGCCTAGCCACTCGGGCTTCGGCACACACTTAGAAAATACACTCTCTATTCTTTTAACAAAACTGAAAAAGTAATACCGTACTTCTTTCGCATTGGGGTCGGCATGCCTGACGGCCATGCGCGAGCGCCATATGCTGCACAGACCCAGAAGGAAAAACATATCATAGGGCACAAGGTCGTCGTTAGTAACGTTGAGGAACCGGATGCCAGTTGGGTGAATACTTAATTCTTTTTTCAATGTTCGCTGGAGCACATCCCAAAAAAAAACAGCGTCCCAACAAAAAATAAAAACATGTTCTATGGTCTCGGGTTTTTTACACAAAATACAGTCAACCGACCATGGCACATCTATTCCTTTTTCTTTAAGAAAAACCTTAACAGGTAAAGTATTTGTATGCAATTTATAAAAGAACGTTTTGACTGAGGGTGGAACACACATGCGCTTGACCCGCTTGAGCACATCTTGCCCTCCGTCACAAACGACAGTTCGGTACAGGGGTACTGAAAATAAACTGCTCAGCAGATCGCGTTTGAGTCTTTTCTTACTCACTACAGAAAGATACTCGAAAGAAAAACGGGCCGACAAAAAAAGGACGGTGTCCACCACCTCTTTTTGAAAACCAACGAGTCTAGTTGGTTCGCCGCCACATGACGAGACAAGAAAAAAAGGCAAATGGGGTGCCAGTTTCGTCTGAAAGAACGCACGGATAAAAGGGTGATCTTGATCTCGTAAAAAAAAGAACCTGGACACCAGCTGTCGGACGAACAAGTGTGTGAGACCTAGTCCACCGTCACGCACTCGATGAAACAGGTTATCTCGCCTCATCGGCTCCCAAGTCGAGCTCCAAATAAACTTCGCAAATACGCGGTGGAACTTCTGCACACTAACACGTGCACAATGAATCGCCTGCAGTACATACCACAGCTTTGCGCTAAGAAATATGTTACACACCGTCGCTCTGGAAAAGATTGACAGGTCGCGCCTCATCCAGCGAGAAGCGCGCCTGTCCAGATCGGTGGCGACTCCCGACCAGTACTGTTTGTTTTCTCTATAACAGTTGAGTGGCACTCCGAGGTATGTACAGGGTACGCGATCCCAGCACACGTCTTCAAACACTGAAGGCGTTGTGGCCCACGCCCCATGCCAAAAACCGCGGCACTTTGTCCAGTTTACCGCTGCCCCTGTGGCCTCACAAAACGATTTCGCCAACGCTATGGCGACACTCACACTTTTCTTGTCGCTACAAAAGACTGCAACGTCATCCGCATAGCTCGTAATTTTAACCTCCGTGTTTTGCAACAAAAACCCACGACACCGTTCACTGTTCAACACGCTCAAACAAAAAAGCTCCAAATACAAATTGAAAAATAACGGGGACAAAGGGCATCCCTGCCTGACGGAAGCTCGCACATTGATCGCTTCCGTCAGCTCTTTGCCGACAACGAGTCTGGTTGTACACTCTTTGTACGCCATTTTCGCACCCTCCAAAATGACTGCGCCGACATTTGCACGCTCTAAAACGTCAAAAAGAACATCATGCTTGACGCGGTCGAACGCTTTATCAAAATCAATCTGCAGCATGGCGACTTGCCCCATGCCGTCATCGCATGCCTCCAAAACACTTCGAGCCACATGAATGTTCGTCACTATCGAACGCCCCTGTATCCCACAGGTTTGGTGATCCCCGATAAGCTGACGGGCCACGCCCTGGAAACGACGCGCTAGAATTTTTGCGAAAATTTTATAATCGGCGTTGCACAACGTTATCGGCCGATAACCTGTGACTTTGCGCAGCTTATCAGCGTCATCACTTTTCGGAATTAAAACAGTGTAGGTTCGCGCGAAAGACGGTGGCAATGCCTTACGTTCGTACGCAGCAGAAAAAACAGACAACAAAACCCCCGCAACTATGCTCTTGAACTTTTTATAGAACTCGGCCCCTAACCCGTCAGGCCCGGGCGTTTTTGCGTTAGGCAAGTCGTCTATGGCCCTCTCCACCTCCTGTATCGTAATGGGCTCCTCGAGCCTTTCTTGCTCTTCTTGAGCTAGCTGGGGCAGGGACTCAAGTAAGGTCTGACACTCGGGATCTTTCCTTCCTCTTACTTGATTGTCAAAGAGTTGCCGGTAATGCTCCACAAAAGCTTTCTCGATCACGCTTGAGTTCGTGCTTTTAATACCTTGGTACTCGATCTCAGCTATTTCATTTCGGAGAGCGTACCGCTTCTCCTCTGCCAAGGCGCGGCTAGTTGGCTGCTCCCCCATTAGGTATTTTTCCGAACGCGCTCGGACTATAGCTCCCTGATAACGCTCACGATGCAGTTCGTCTAATCGTTCTTTAACGTCTTCTATATCTTTGAGGCTTGTTCCAGGTTTTTCACACTCGGCTCTTGAGAGAGCCACTAGATTAGCGTTCAGAAAACGCTCAACGCCACGCGCCTCGTAGGCTAAAATGGAAGCCCTTTCAACAGCTACCATCTTTACTTCTTGCTTAAAAAGCTCCCAAAACTCGAAAATATCGCCCCCCGTACCCTTTAAAACAAAACCAAAACCATCCTCGACAGCTTTTGAAAAGGCTTCATCACTGAGTAGCGTTACGTTAAGTTTCCATAGCCTCCAGTTAAAAGACTTCGCTGCCGCTTTTTCACCGATGGTCGTTGAAACCAGACAATGGTCCGAAAAAAAAAACCGGTGTGACGCGGTACTTCCCTAGAAGGCCTGCTACCGAAGCTGACACATACACTCTATCTAATCGAGCGTGCGAGGACGCTTGGAAATGGGTAAACTGCATTTCGCGCGTTTCGTTTTTAAGCGTTCCTGCGTCAATCAGGTCAAAATCCGCAAGTAGTTTATCTAAAACTGTCGCACTTCTATCCGTCTGTACCTTCGACGGCAATCTATCTGTTACTCTGACGACGCAGTTGAAGTCGCCTAAAAGTACAACCGTCCTGTCGCAGTCTACGAAACGTCGTAAGCCAAGAAAAAAAGAAACACGGTCTTTCACCGTACTGGGGGCGTATAAACAAATAAGCCGCCAGTGAACTGCTGACATAAAAAAATCGCACGTTATAAAACGCCCTTCCGTGTCGGTAGTTACAGCCAACTCCGACAAGGGCAAAGATTTCTTCAAAAACAAGAAACATCCCCCAGAAAGACCGACCGCGTGCGTCACACAGGCCTCGTACGATTGCAAAAAAGGCTTCAGCGCGCTAGCCACCTGCTCCTCCTCAGCCATCTTGGTCTCTTGCACCGCTAAGAAATCGGGTTTCTCTTTGAGCAGCAAGCGCTGCAACTGGTACTGTTTTTTACGCATGTTTAAACCACGAACATTTAGCGTTGCGACCGTAATAGCTGGTTGGAACGTACAAATCATGAGGGTGTCTGTTGGTTCACTTGCCTTGGTGTTCGCACGTCAGTCCACGAAAAAAGAAACCAGGCGTCCACCGCCTTACTTGCTATCTCGACGCGTCCGTTCGTCTTGTGGGACGTCGGACGTGAGCTGGTACCGCCCCTTCTTCGTCCTCTCCATCCACGGGTTGAGCTTGGGCGTCATGCCCGCCCTCGAGGAAGACTCGTCCAAGGCGCGTTTGACGGACTCTGTTGTTTCATCCATGGCGGTCAGACCCTCGGGGGATGTCTCCTCACTTGGTGGGGAACAGCCGTCCCTCGTTGCAGCGCGGACTTCAGGCACGGTTGCCGCAGGAGGACTCACAGCGACCTCTGGTTGAGCAACGTCGCCCGCCAGCTCGTTCTCGACGTTGCTCCTGGGGACATGTGCAGCGGTAACGGGTCTGGCAGGACGACGCCGCTCCTCAGCAGGCGATGGAGCCTCGGGTTCCAGGCCCCGAGAAGCGCTCTCAGCTTCGTCCGCGTCCATGATTTCTTGCGACGCAGCGTCTGCTGCAGCTCCGTCGGTGACGCGGGCGTACGTCTTGACGCATTCGTCCTTCTCGTGACCGAAACGATAACATTCCGAGCACTTTGGCACCCGACACTCCCTCCTGATGTGCCCGGTCCGCTTGCATCGCAGGCAGACAGGCGCTCGTCCTGGAATAACGATAAGGGCGTTGGCCCCTTGCAGTCGCAGCTGGTGAGGCATCGTGTCCGGTGTGACGCCACTCTTGAGCGTCATGCGCGCGACACGGGTCGTCGACTCGATGCCTTCAAAGCCGTCGACGCGCCATTTTTCACGGCCAACCTCGATTACTTTGCCATAGGGCTCCAGGAGCTTCCGCACCGCGTCGTCCGGTACTTGGTAAGGCACCCAGTGCAGTCTTAGACGTACCTCCGTAGAGCTGGGGTCGATGACGAGGCACCGCAGCTGTTTCACCTTGAGCTCCTTGCAATCCACGAGTCTCTGTTTAGCTTCCGGTGTTCGCAGCGTAGCAATCCAGACATGATTCATCTGGAAGCCCCCCAGTGACACGATGTCAGCCAGGACGGCACACCTTTTCAGTTCCTGCCTGAAATCTTCGATGCGATAAGGGCGCCCTTTTAAATCGCAATGTAAGATAACCGAGTTTAAACAACTCCCCCCTGTTGGCATTGGCGGCAATACGACCTTGTAGTCTTCGGTAGACGATGCATTATCAACAGACAAAAACCCGCGGCCAGCATGGGCCGTTTTCACAGCTCCGTTGGAGCCAGCCATCCTGCGACCGTACTCGGCGAGTGTCAGAAGCAGAATCCACTGAGCTACTGAAGGAACTCTCCCATGCATATTTATGCAGCGGGTAGACTGTATGTCGGAAGTTTGCTGCCGATTCTCCTTCAATACATGCACTCCCGGCTTGAAGTCGAGCAGCACCACGCATAAGGTACATTCGCACCTCGTAAAGTAACCTTACGCGTGCGTATTCAACTCGAAGTACGCACTTCGTGCTTGACGTTTGAGCGAGCGATGTCTTCAGCCAGGAGAAGGGACGACGGCTCGGCGACGTCTTCGTGCAATCGGCTTGTTGGTCGGGCGTGTCGTACGGGATGAGTATCAGTTCTTTTGATTGGTCCGAAATTTCTCTTTTGAAGAAAGACAGAATTCGCCAGTACCGTGAACGACAGTTCTGAAGTAGAGGTCCAACGCCCGTCGTCCACTGCCATCCGCTAGTCCCACCACTGTGAGTCCCACGATACGCGAAACGACGCCATGTTGAGAATTATACAGTGAACGCACAGAAAGCTTCCGGTTGTCTGTGCTACCTTTTTTTTTTTTCAATCAACGTATTTGCAGCTTTTTTGAAGCCACAAAAAATGGGTTTCATATTTTTTTTCTATTTTTAATATTGACTGTGTGCCTTCAATGACCCACGACTTTGATTAAATTTGGTGGTCGCATCGATACCTTAGAAAACGGCCCGTGACCACGGAAAAGAGAGTGAGCGAGACTCGAACCGGCCAGTTCTTGATTGGCGGTTTTCGGGCGGAAAGAAACCGAATTTCGAGCCGCAAATTCTGTTCTGGGTAGTTGGGCTCTCATATGTCACGTACAACTAAAAACCTCGGCGAGCATAAATACCATGTCAGTGTGTAAAAAAGAAAAAACGTGACCTCGACTTTGTAATTGCGGGGGCCTTTCTATGCCACCAAAGACAAGCTAACGTACTATGGATATATACATATATATATATATATATATATATATATATATATATATATATATATATATATATTTTTTTTTTTTTTTTACGCAGCCTTTTGAAGATGCACTAGCAAGGCTGTTATTGTCTCTTCTTTTCTTTTAGAATCTTTCCGGGTTCGAAATGACCAACATAATCGACCTCTGTCCGGCCCGTGTTACCAACCGTCCAATAAAAAATAGACGCTTCACGAGTCCATCTTTCCGGAGAAACTTTTCTTGTATTACGATTTATTTTCTATAGACTCGTTGCTCTGGGACAGGGGGTGCGAGCCCGTCCTCAAGGCGCGACCATGTTATGCTCACTGCACCATCTACGTGGCGCTGTGACGTTCGATTTTGCACGTGCCATGTTCGAATAGAAGCATATCTCAGCATCTGTAAATGCGCGATAACAAAACGTCTAAAAAAAAAAGAAACAAAATGCAGCTTGAGGTTACAGCGTCCCATTAAACGTTTCTTTACCTTTGATATTTGTATTGCTTTCTTTCATAGCTTGCGCGAGCACGTGTGTTTCACTCAAGGAGGAGGCTTCACTTTACGTGATAGCGAAACCGAAGCTTGCAAAAGCACGTTTCCCTGAACGATGCTCGCATGCACTGCATGAGCGCGCGCGCTTGACTGACGCACTGAAAGCTTGGAGCTCGCCCTTGTAGCCTCTGCTACGCTGGCATGTATAATGGTACGGGGTACGAAACAACTAGTGGGAAAGCGCATGACGAACGTTCGAAATGCGAGATAAAAATATTCCATTTCCTTGCCTGGAGCGCTGCTCAAAACTTGAGAGCAACGGGCCTATAGGGGGTATTCACTGGCCGCCATATTTGAGGTCACTGTTTAGAGCGCATGCTCAGAACGAGCTCACATTAATAGGCTGCCAAGACCGGCACTCTTGATGGTGCGGGGTGCACGTTGCAAAATAACTGTAGAAGCTAGGCATCAGCACGTGCTCAGCATTAGCGCACACAGATATGGCCGCCAGTGAATACGCCCTATACTGCCGCTTTCCGTCCCGGTGGAAGCAACGGAAGGTAATCACCAATATGGACAATCGGCGAGCTTGGCATCAGCTGCGCTCTACAAACCTGTTCGGAAGACTCACAGCCGTGGACTCCAGAACGTCGGTGCCCAAAAAAGATGTTCAGTGTCGTTCGTTCAAAGGCCGGGATGCCTAATCTCAGTCATCACGAGCAAGGTTTCATCGAACAGCGCAAGTATTTCTTCTTTTTTATCACCTCAATGCCCTGAACCTCCCGTGCCCGCGGACGTAAAGGAAAAAGTGACAACCGCGTGCGCGAAAGGTATCCATGCTAAAGTCCGTCTGCTCTCAGTTCGAGGGGTTCAAGGAGACACCAGACGCCCACTGAGGCAGACTAACTTCCGGCTGTATAAACATACACACAACAATTAGTTTGTTTGTCAGTTCGAGGAGATAGACGCTCTACTCAAGTCAAGGAACAACTCAGTGTTGGAAACGAGTTAAGCGAGTTCCTGTAACCCTTCAAAGATACGCGCTCGAGGAGGAAAAACGTCCAACACTTCCTCTGGTTGTGCTTTACGCTTCCGCGTTGAAGAACCATCTTGAACATGCTCCGGTGTCTGCAGTAGAGGCAGTGGAAATCGAGAAGATTAAGGCCCGTGCTCGTCATTTCCTGGACCACGAAGCTTAAAATTTCTCTCCTCCACAAGACCCCTACATTTCTCTGGCCTCAGTTCTGCCAACTTCACATGTTGACCGAGGACGAGCGCCCTGCACACGTCTTCAAACACTGAAGGCGTTGTGGCCCACGCCCCATGCCAAAAACCGCGGCACTTTGTCCAGTTTACCGCTGCCCCTGTGGCCTCACAAAACGATTTCGCCAACGCTATGGCGACACTCACACTTTTCTTGTCGCTACAAAAGACTGCAACGTCATCCGCATAGCTCGTAATTTTAACCTCCGTGTTTTGCAACAAAAACCCACGACACCGTTCACTGTTCAACACGCTCAAACAAAAAAGCTCCAAATACAAATTGAAAAATAACGGGGACAAAGGGCATCCCTGCCTGACGGAAGCTCGCACATTGATCGCTTCCGTCAGCTCTTTGCCGACAACGAGTCTGGTTGTACACTCTTTGTACGCCATTTTCGCACCCTCCAAAATGACTGCGCCGACATTTGCACGCTCTAAAACGTCAAAAAGAACATCATGCTTGACGCGGTCGAACGCTTTATCAAAATCAATCTGCAGCATGGCGACTTGCCCCATGCCGTCATCGCATGCCTCCAAAACACTTCGAGCCACATGAATGTTCGTCACTATCGAACGCCCCTGTATCCCACAGGTTTGGTGATCCCCGATAAGCTGACGGGCCACGCCCTGGAAACGACGCGCTAGAATTTTTGCGAAAATTTTATAATCGGCGTTGCACAACGTTATCGGCCGATAACCTGTGACTTTGCGCAGCTTATCAGCGTCATCACTTTTCGGAATTAAAACAGTGTAGGTTCGCGCGAAAGACGGTGGCAATGCCTTACGTTCGTACGCAGCAGAAAAAACAGACAACAAAACCCCCGCAACTATGCTCTTGAACTTTTTATAGAACTCGGCCCCTAACCCGTCAGGCCCGGGCGTTTTTGCGTTAGGCAAGTCGTCTATGGCCCTCTCCACCTCCTGTATCGTAATGGGCTCCTCGAGCCTTTCTTGCTCTTCTTGAGCTAGCTGGGGCAGGGACTCAAGTAAGGTCTGACACTCGGGATCTTTCCTTCCTCTTACTTGATTGTCAAAGAGTTGCCGGTAATGCTCCACAAAAGCTTTCTCGATCACGCTTGAGTTCGTGCTTTTAATACCTTGGTACTCGATCTCAGCTATTTCATTTCGGAGAGCGTACCGCTTCTCCTCTGCCAAGGCGCGGCTAGTTGGCTGCTCCCCCATTAGGTATTTTTCCGAACGCGCTCGGACTATAGCTCCCTGATAACGCTCACGATGCAGTTCGTCTAATCGTTCTTTAACGTCTTCTATATCTTTGAGGCTTGTTCCAGGTTTTTCACACTCGGCTCTTGAGAGAGCCACTAGATTAGCGTTCAGAAAACGCTCAACGCCACGCGCCTCGTAGGCTAAAATGGAAGCCCTTTCAACAGCTACCATCTTTACTTCTTGCTTAAAAAGCTCCCAAAACTCGAAAATATCGCCCCCCGTACCCTTTAAAACAAAACCAAAACCATCCTCGACAGCTTTTGAAAAGGCTTCATCACTGAGTAGCGTTACGTTAAGTTTCCATAGCCTCCAGTTAAAAGACTTCGCTGCCGCTTTTTCACCGATGGTCGTTGAAACCAGACAATGGTCCGAAAAAAAAACCGGTGTGACGCGGTACTTCCCTAGAAGGCCTGCTACCGAAGCTGACACATACACTCTATCTAATCGAGCGTGCGAGGACGCTTGGAAATGGGTAAACTGCATTTCGCGCGTTTCGTTTTTAAGCGTTCCTGCGTCAATCAGGTCAAAATCCGCAAGTAGTTTATCTAAAACTGTCGCACTTCTATCCGTCTGTACCTTCGACGGCAATCTATCTGTTACTCTGACGACGCAGTTGAAGTCGCCTAAAAGTACAACCGTCCTGTCGCAGTCTACGAAACGTCGTAAGCCAAGAAAAAAAGAAACACGGTCTTTCACCGTACTGGGGGCGTATAAACAAATAAGCCGCCAGTGAACTGCTGACATAAAAAAATCGCACGTTATAAAACGCCCTTCCGTGTCGGTAGTTACAGCCAACTCCGACAAGGGCAAAGATTTCTTCAAAAACAAGAAACATCCCCCAGAAAGACCGACCGCGTGCGTCACACAGGCCTCGTACGATTGCAAAAAAGGCTTCAGCGCGCTAGCCACCTGCTCCTCCTCAGCCATCTTGGTCTCTTGCACCGCTAAGAAATCGGGTTTCTCTTTGAGCAGCAAGCGCTGCAACTGGTACTGTTTTTTACGCATGTTTAAACCACGAACATTTAGCGTTGCGACCGTAATAGCTGGTTGGAACGTACAAATCATGAGGGTGTCTGTTGGTTCACTTGCCTTGGTGTTCGCACGTCAGTCCACGAAAAAAGAAACCAGGCGTCCACCGCCTTACTTGCTATCTCGACGCGTCCGTTCGTCTTGTGGGACGTCGGACGTGAGCTGGTACCGCCCCTTCTTCGTCCTCTCCATCCACGGGTTGAGCTTGGGCGTCATGCCCGCCCTCGAGGAAGACTCGTCCAAGGCGCGTTTGACGGACTCTGTTGTTTCATCCATGGCGGTCAGACCCTCGGGGGATGTCTCCTCACTTGGTGGGGAACAGCCGTCCCTCGTTGCAGCGCGGACTTCAGGCACGGTTGCCGCAGGAGGACTCACAGCGACCTCTGGTTGAGCAACGTCGCCCGCCAGCTCGTTCTCGACGTTGCTCCTGGGGACATGTGCAGCGGTAACGGGTCTGGCAGGACGACGCCGCTCCTCAGCAGGCGATGGAGCCTCGGGTTCCAGGCCCCGAGAAGCGCTCTCAGCTTCGTCCGCGTCCATGATTTCTTGCGACGCAGCGTCTGCTGCAGCTCCGTCGGTGACGCGGGCGTACGTCTTGACGCATTCGTCCTTCTCGTGACCGAAACGATAACATTCCGAGCACTTTGGCACCCGACACTCCCTCCTGATGTGCCCGGTCCGCTTGCATCGCAGGCAGACAGGCGCTCGTCCTGGAATAACGATAAGGGCGTTGGCCCCTTGCAGTCGCAGCTGGTGAGGCATCGTGTCCGGTGTGACGCCACTCTTGAGCGTCATGCGCGCGACACGGGTCGTCGACTCGATGCCTTCAAAGCCGTCGACGCGCCATTTTTCACGGCCAACCTCGATTACTTTGCCATAGGGCTCCAGGAGCTTCCGCACCGCGTCGTCCGGTACTTGGTAAGGCACCCAGTGCAGTCTTAGACGTACCTCCGTAGAGCTGGGGTCGATGACGAGGCACCGCAGCTGTTTCACCTTGAGCTCCTTGCAATCCACGAGTCTCTGTTTAGCTTCCGGTGTTCGCAGCGTAGCAATCCAGACATGATTCATCTGGAAGCCCCCAGTGACACGATGTCGGGACATTACCCTCAAAATTTGAAACTTTAAATTCAGTATTTGTGAATTAAAAAACAATTTCCAAATGCCGAATTTGAAGTTCCGCGAGACCGCGCCAGTGCAGTGACTCAAATTTTGCGGTCTCCTGCGACTCGACTTTCTTTCGGACCTCCGCCGTTGCCACGGCGACCAGAAGCGAGGAGGAGGTGAGGGATAGAAGGGCGCCGGTGGGAAACAACCGGTTTTTCGCCGACTCGCCAACGAGCGCCGGCAAGTTTTCCGAGGGAGGGTACAAATCTAGGAAGCAACATCACACCGAACTCTGATTTCTGGTATTTCAAAAAGAGTAGCCGTAGTGCGTTCGCAATTGCGTTAAAAAACATGTTTTACGATTGCCGTTATTTAATGTTATAGAAATGTCACCTACAAAGCTTCTAAATTTCCTGATTTTTGACGTCACCGATCAAAAGAAGCGAGAAGGTGAGCGGCGGGAAATACAAACGCCAAAACTAAAAAGGCGCACGCGCGCGCGGAAAAATTTTTTTTCGCGATGCGTTTTTTTTTTTTTTGCGTGTCTATGACTACAAGTGACATCGTTTTAGACAATAAAAAAAAAAATACGACCTTTGGGTTGTCAGTGCCCCTTTAAAAAAAATGTACTTAAAAAAATGTACTTAAAAAAAGTAAAGTACAAGTTTCCTAAACCTACTTGAAGTAGTACTTTAAGTACAATGTACTTAAAGTACTTCCCAACACTGGTAAATAATTATTATGGCTGCTAAAGAACGTTAATATTTTTAAAACTTATAAAAGAGTAAAAGTAAAGCCTTTATGTAAAAGCAGCATGCAGCGCCCTCAGCGCTTCAGCTTTCGCATATTTTTGTGTACAGCACTGTTCCGGACCGTACGATCGTACCTTTGCGCGTCTCGTGTTATGTGGCGAAGTAGTAGTGACTGACGTTTGGACGTTGTTTCAAACAAGCGTTATCCTTGTGTATCTGAGATGTCAACCAGCATGCGTGAAACAACTGACTATCGAGATTCTAGAACCTCGAGTACCTGCAGACGTGGCACTTCTGACGGTGTGTTCCTACTATTGACGAGCTGATATGGAAGACGAAGACCTCAAAGAGAGGCAAGAAAACGAACTCAAGGTACTGCAGTCAATCTTCTTAGATGACATCAAAGACATGCGCAAACGCGACAAGTGGAAGCTGTGGCGGCCCCCCGAAGTGTTGCTCACACTGCGGCCCCAAGAAAGCATGACTCCTTTGAAAGAGGTGCACGTTCAAGTGGATCTGCACGTGACGTGCACCCACCAGTATCCCAACGAAGCACCGCGTGTGGACGTGTGCAACCAGAAAGGAATCTCGAACCAGGCTCTGGCAGGTCTGCGCAGCGAGTTGCAGGAGCTGACAAGGCACCTCATTGGAGAAGTCATGATCTTAGATCTGGCCCAGCATGTACAGAGATTTCTCCACCAACACAATACACCTCAACTTGGTTCATTCTATGACGAAATGCTCAAGAACAGGGAAAGGCAGGAAAAAGAAAAAGCGAGGGTTCATCAGCAGCAGCTGAATCGTCAGCGTCAAGAGGAAGAAAAGCAGAGAGAAGCTTTTGAGTTGGAGATCCGCCGCCATCAGCAGGAGATGAAGGTGGAAGCAAGGAAGCGGCGTACACACTCCAGAAGTGCAGATGGCAGAGAAAAGAATCACTGCATGCACAAACCTGAAATACTCAACTTCGTGTCAAAAGCAGGAGTGCACCCGGTGCACAAGGGCAGCTGCCTCGGTCACAGCGAAGATGGCAATGTCACCTTTGGGGGTCTGGACTTGATCACCGGCGAGCTAGTATGCATTGTGGAGTGGTCGCTAAAATCTGATCAGCATGTGGCAGCCATTGAGCAGGAGTTGCAAGCACTTACCAAACTAAAGCATGGCAACCTCGTCCATTACTTAGGCTGCATGTATGTCCCTCAGAAGCGTGTGCTCTATCTGCTGCAGGAGTTTGTCAAAGGCAGTTCTCTGAGCACCTACACGACTCACGGCATTCCCATGGACACTACCCTATTGCGAAACTATGTCACAGGCATAGTGCATGCACTGCAGTTCTTACACCAGAACTCTGTTGTCCACAAGGATCTCAAAGAATCTAGCATTTTTGTAGACAACTTCGGTGTAGTGAAAGTGGCTGATTTCAGTATTCACAAGAAGATAATGGACCTATGCTTTGCGAAGACCAGTGATGGTATGGCTAAAGCAAAGAAGAAGGGAGACATCTTTCAGCTGGGAAAAATCCTTCTTTCTCTGCTTCAGGGGGAACCTGCAACAAGTACAGACATTCCTCCAAATTTGTCTCTTGACACGAGGGATTTCCTAGAGCGCTGCCTTGCAAGCCACGAGCCAGATCGCTGGTCATGTGAACAGCTCTTGACCCACCCGTTCCTGGTGCAGAGTGGGCCCATGATAGAAAATGAAGCCTTAGACGACGAGGGTCCTGACGAGCCGGATGCACGTCCGTTGAGCTCTGTGGGCCACTCGCGGCTCCAAGGAGAATTTGAGGTCCTTCGCTGCCTTGGCAGAGGTGGCTTCGGTGAAGTTTTCAAAGTGCGCAACCAACTTGATCGTCGTATTTATGCAATTAAACGCATCCTGCTCAATCCTTCAAGCAAAACACTTAACCGGAAAATAATGCGAGAAGTAAAGCTGCTCTCAAGACTTAACCATGAGAATGTTGTTCGCTACTACAACTCCTGGATTGAAGTAACAATGCAAGAGCCCAGCACTACAACATCGTCAGGTGTCAGTGTTGAGTCAAACAAAGGCAACTCTTGTGAGTGGAGTATCCAACCACAAGCTGCAGAAGAGTCTAGCTCTTCAGACAATGTGTTTGAATTTCCTTTTGGACGCTCCTCTTCCAGTGACAATGTTGTTTTTGAGGGTAGTGGCCAGGTGGAGGCTGAACAATCGGAGGAGCCGACAGTAGCCCATCAAGCCCGTCACTTTCAGTTCATGTTCATCCAGATGGAATTTTGTGAAAAGAGCACCCTTCGCACTGCCATTGACGGTGGGCTTCACCGAGACCCCAGCAGAATGTGGCGTCTCTTCAGAGAAATCATTGAGGGACTGGCACACATCCACCAACAAGGAATGATACATAGAGACTTGAAACCAGTCAACATCTTCCTGGACTCTTCTGACCATGTTAAGATCGGCGATTTTGGTCTTGCCACAACGGCACTTTTATCACGAGCAGAAGTGACGGAGACACACGAGCATACTGATCAGGTGACCCCTGGCAGTCTCACTGGCCGTGTTGGCACCACCCTGTACACAGCTCCGGAGCTGTTTGCCCCACCCACAGGAGGCCGGATAGTATACAGTCAGAAGGTGGATCTCTACAGTTTGGGCATCATTCTCTTTGAAATGAGCTACCCTGTTCCTAGTACAACCATGGAACGGGTCAAGTTGCTTGCTAACCTGCGACAACCCAGCATCACTCTGTCCAACCAAGCACTAGAGCAGCTGAGTGCTCAGCAGGTGAGCCTCATTCGTTGGCTCCTGCAGCATGACCCTGCACAACGGCCCAGTTCGGGGGAACTGCTGGCATCTCCTCAGCTGCCGCCTCCACAACTGCAAGAAACCAAGGTGACCGAAGTCTTGCGCCACACTGTTTCCAACCCTCAGAGTAAAGCATACAAGCACTTGGTCAATGCCCTATTTCAGCAGGAGACCACACCTGTGCAGGACTACACCTATGATGTGGATATGCCAAAGGGTCATCCTCTGCTGCAGTCAGCTCTGCTGTTTAGGCGTGTAAGGGCCGCTCTTGAGCGCATCCTATGCAGGCATGGTGCTGCGCCCCTGGCCATCCCAACTCTGTTGCCAAAGAATCCCGAGGAAGATGATAGTTGGGTCTACTTCATGGATCATGGCGGTCTTATTATCAGTTTGCCTCACGACATGAGGGTCCCATTTGCACGCTATGTTGCTCGATGCAATGATGCATGCCCTCTGAGACGCTATGCCATTGAGAAGGTGTATCGTTCTCGGAAAGTGTTTGGCTGCCACCCGAGAGAGCTGCACGAGTGTGCATTCGACATTGTATCAAACAACCAGCAAAGTGCTCTTGCCAACTGTGCTGAAGTGCTACATCTGGCCAACGAAGTTGTAACCGAGTTTTCCGAGTTGCAGTCACGAGGCTACAGTGTGCGCTTGGGCCATACTGGACTTCTTCAGTCACTGCTGATGTATTGCTCCGTTTCGGAAGATAATTGGCCTCGGGTGTATGCTGCCCTCCGAGGTGCACAGTGCTCTTCAAAGACTCAACTTCAGCAGGAGTTGGACTCTCTAAGTCTTGGAGACCAAGCAGTGGCCCTTCTTGCCCAGTTCTGTGAAGTAGAAGATTGCTTGCAAAAGGTGTCCTCCATGTACCGGTTTGTGGTACGCCAGAAAAACCCCGCAGCTGCATCAGCCAAACAGGCGCTGCATGAGCTCGAAGGGCTCATGGAACTCTGCTCTGTCTTTGCTTTTCATTTGCCTATGAGCATAGTTCCCTGCCTTGTCTGTGATGAGCATCTTTACTCTGGCATTGTCTTTGAAGTTGTCTGCCAGTCTCGTAAGAAGACACGCCGCCAAGGTCGGGACGTGCTGGCTGTTGGGGGGCGTTATGACAAACTGGTGTCATCTTTTGCTGTGGCTGGAGCCACAGCAAACTTTGTGGCTGTCGGCATCAGCTTTGCAATAGAGAAAATTGTGCAGGCTCTAGCCGAAGAAGGTGATGCACCATGCCTTGCCGAGTGTGTTTTAGGCAGTGCAGGTGATGCACAGCCTGCATTGCGGCACCAGCAGCTTGTGCTTTTAGAACGGTTGTGGGCCATGGACATTCCAGCACTAGTGTCTCCACAGGAGGGCACCGACGAAGCTTCATCCTTCTGCAGGGAGTACAAGATACCACACTTGGCTCTTCTGAGAGACTCGGAGCAAGGCTATGCCAGACTACGCAGCTTTGACAAAGACCATTTCAGTGAAAGAAAGCTATCGCTTTCTGAGCTATGTGAGGTTTTCGCTAAACCACCCCAGACAGAACCTACAAAGCAGGAGGCTTCCGGTAACAGTCCCACACTCAGGATCATCTTCAGTGTGGTAGAGAAGATGGCTGCAAGTACTCGACGTAGGCTTGAATCTCAGATAGTGACCCAACTGACTGCAGTGACGCAAGGATTCCTCCAGAGAACTGCCACACTGGACATTATCGCAGTGGAGCTAAGTGGAGATGTCCTACGGTCAGCGGCTGCTCTACTTAACGTGGAGGCTGACGCTCGCAGTTTTGAAACAAGTGTAGCGGTCGTGATTGAGAGGCACCCCCGGCATAAGAAGCAACTTACCATGCTTGCAGACAGGGTGTATGACCTCGTGTTTGATTCCAAACGTACCATGTTTGTCTTGTATGCATTGCAGGATAATACCTACAAAGTCATTGTTTGCCCGTTCCGAGCATGAGTATACTGCCTTCAGAAACTGATCATTTCTTTTGATTACCAAGTTGTGCCAAAAAGGGGTATTGGGAGTTATTGCTAGCATTTTGACTGGTTGCTTTTGTTTTGCACTGTCAACCATATCTGTGATATCATATGCACATAGAGCAGCACTGGTAATGTGCATGTTTAGTTGGCATTTGCTAGCAGTTTGCTTGTGCTGTGAGATACGGTCATCATTAGGGTTCTGTTGGAATATGTAAGCTTTACACCACTCTGGAGAGTGATGTTTGTTGCTTAGCTTGTATGAGTAAATATGTCTGGAAGTGTTCATCTTGCATTCATAATAATGCAGTTTATACATGTATGTTTGCATTGGTGTACAGTATTGTATTGACAGATTTTATGTATTAATGTTGTAGGTTGCCCAATCTCCAAAAGACAATTATTGGATAATAAATTCAACTTTACTGACTTTTTTTTTTATCAGATATTGTATTGAGATTTTTTTAAACACATCAGATGGTACAGCGTCCTATTTGTCTTGTTTTTGTCCTTGGCTGCAAGTCCCATGAATACAACAGACCAAGTAATGCTCATGTTTGAATGCATAGATTTGTATGTGCTATTTGTAAACTGGACAAACTAGTTGCTGGTCAGCACACCCGGGAATTAACGAGCATTACTAGGCAAGGGCTTCAACAGGTGCTCTTTCTATTCTTGCTATTTGAAAATGTCTTTCATTGAGTTTTAGTTTATGAACAATTAATGTTTGGTTGCTCGTTCACCAGCTTGCACCGGTTTATGTGTTGTAACAGGTTTGTGCATTTTGGTGTAATTACGAGGGGTGATCAAAAAGTTCCGGGACTGATTTTGTTACGTAGAAAGTGAGGGCAGTACAGTGATGAGCGCTCAGCAGTCGAAGGAAGGGACCTTCGCGTCTCATTATACCAAAGGGCGTCGCTCTGTGAAACTTTGGAGCGGCGCTACACTAGTTTGTTTGACCACATGCACGAGCATGATGGCAATCTTTTCATACACTGCAAACCAGGCAAGAACGAACATCAATTATGCGTCAAATCTACAAATATAAAATAGAGACCTGTGAAATGATTTAGAAGGCTTATGTCAAAAAGCAGTGAAGGGTGCGAGGTGTTTTAAGTGGCACTCACGCTTCAGGAACGGCAGAACATCGCTGGAAAACGGAAGAGCGGTGGGGTGACTTTATCCGCCCTCTCCTTGACTTCAGTGAGGTTCTGCCATTCTTGAGGCGCGAGTGCACTCAGAACACTTCGCACACCTCACTGCGTTTTGACATAAGTCTTCTAAATCATTTCAGAGGTCTCTGTTTTAGATTTGCCGAGTTTGACGTAAAATTGATGTTCGTTTTCACTTTGGCTTGTAGTCTATGGAAAGATCGCCATCATGCTCGTGCATGTGGTCAAACAAACTAGTGTAGCGCAGCTACAAATGTTCACAGAGCAACTCCCTTTGGTATAATGAGACGCGAAGGTCCCTTCCTTCGACTACTGAGCGCGCATCACTGTACTGCCCTTACTTTCTGCGCAACAAAATTAGTCCCGGAACTTTTTGATCACCCCTCGTACGTGCAAAACTGAAGTAAAATATTGTTTAAATGACTGAAACCCATTCAGTGCCTTGTCTACAGGGTGTATCTGTGAGAATGTGCACTTTCGATATGGCTTGCAACAAATGATTGACCTAGATTCCTATCACGTTGCATGTGAAGCCAGCCTAGCACAAAATTGCCGAGATCGTCACTGAACCAATCGCAGACATGATACTTTAAAAACTTGTGAACCATCGACACTGCTGTTACAACTTCCTGCTAATTCTGATTCTTTTCTCTGAGCTAGCTTTCAAGGAAATTAGGAACAAGAAATTTAATATAGCGTAGCAAATCTATTGGCATAATTTAATAAATTGTGGAAAGGGCTTTTCAGGATTGGTAGCAGCCAGACCTGTATTTATGTCAGATACTTTAATCAAGATATGTATTTAAGATACCTTTGCTGCTATTCAGTATTTTGCAGATACATTTGAATGAGTATCCTATACTCAGTTTTAATTACATTCCATAGTATTATAAACTCATTGTCTCAAATACATTTTCAACCTTTGAAGGGATTCATCTGAATGATTTCTGGGTACAGAGATTGTCATACACCTATGCAAGAAATGCTGACACACAAACCGAATACAAGGTCATGGCAACAGCACAAAAAACAGTCGCACTCTGGACATTTTTGTTGAACTTTCGAAAAACCTGTTGTGTACTCCCTGTTAACGAGCAGGGAAATGAGATGATACCCAGAGACTCGGGTTTCCATACTTCTGTTTTCGATCCTGCTGCTGACAGTGTTTGTTTCACCATTCTAACATATATTTTGTGCAAACTGACACATTTAATTCCTCCCAAAGTTGAAGGCCTCTCCGAATGCACTTCTAGATCTTGGTATGAGGAAAAAATAAAGATGACAATCCCAAGAAATACAGCTATGCCTCTCAGAGTGCCCCATACTTTTTAAAGTTTAGTTAGGACTATGCACATTTGTTAAGTGTGTCTATACAGACTTATTTACAAAACAGTTAATGGGTGCAGATCTGCCAAAAAAAGATGCTATGCTTAAAATAGACCGGCCCTCTTTCTTGCAGGAACGCTTTCGATTCCCACCACACCTATAACCTCTAACACTATCTTGCATATTCCAAGTTTCTTCAAAGTGAACTTAAAGCAACTACAGCAGTTCAAGGTCGGCATGTGCCTGGAATACAATAAAAAATGTATGTGTTAGGAACATCACCACAGGATATGATTTTCAGTGACATGACTAAGTAATTAGTATGGGTACGTGTTTGAGAGAGAACTGAACCGCATTTTTCTCATAGCAAAAAGAAACTGCATCGCCAAACGCTCAGTCTCTGGCCGGTTGTAGCACTAGAAGTTTGGATAAGATGCCAAAGTTTCAGGACCTACTTACGATTCCTGGTTCAGAAGTTATAAGCAATGTTCAAAAATTGTCAGAGAAAATGGTGGCGAACAGAGCCTGAAAATCAGGGTGGCAAATAAAAATCAAGAATTTAAATTGTAATTTAAATAATGATTTGAAGGGTCCCTGACATTGTATTCATGCTGGCCGAGGTTTTCATTTGTACATGAGATATGAGAGCCCAACTACCCAGAGCACAATTTGCGGCTCGAAATTCGTTTTCTTTCCGCCCGAAAACCGCCGATCAAGAATTGGTCAGTTTGAGTCCCGCTCACTCTCTTCTTCGTGGTCACGTGCCGTTTTCTTTGGTTTAGACACAACAACCAAAGATAATCAAAGTCGTGGTTCATCGAAGGCACACTCAATACTAGAAATGGGGAAAAATATTATACCCATATTTTGTGGCTTTTAAAAAACCGCAAATATGTTGATTGAAAGAAGAAAAAAAAAAGGGGGGGGGGGGGGGGGGGCTTGCACATCCACGCGACTTTCGGTATCTTTCTCCTCCTTTATATTTCTTCTTCCTACCCAGCCAAGTTTCGGTTTCGAGAAGTTGCGTTTTTGGACTTTATTAAAAATGTACGTGACACTGTAGCAAAATATTGATTGAGTAATCTTCTGACACCATAATAAATCGCCTGGCAAAAAAATAAACCAAACTTGGGGAGAGGGGGGGGGGGGGGGGGGTTAGTGTTAAATTACACTGGTTTTACTATGATGATTTAAACCAAACCTTTCCCGCAGAGATAATCACCAAAACACTTTGTATCTACTGCTTTTCTATCATATTTGATGCTTTCAATGTGCACTTTTTTTTTTTTTAACAATACTCTTCTGAGCAAATCAGAACGTCAATCCCCCCCCCCCTTTTTTTTCTATGTTCCATTTTTAGTTTCATAATGTCCTACTGCAAGCAAGTCAAAACGTAAAATAAATGAGAACAAGAAAAGGAATAACAGAAAAAGTAAATACAACTTTTTCACTTACTAAATAAATAATGTGCTTTTGTTCTAGTATTTATTTATTTATTTATTTATTTCATATACGCTCAGGGCCAAAGGCATTAGAGAGGGGAGTGGGCACAATTATAGCAGGTATACATCAATAAAAAGTTGTTTATTTTCTTCCAAATTGTTTTCAGTTGAATGGATTGATCAATCAATTAATCTGCCATTTTAAAAATGCATAGTGATAATCACTCTTTTCGAGATACAGTGATTTAAATCAAATAAATCTGATTTATTTAACTTCTTAAAAGAAATCACGATTTATTATTTTTTTTTTCCCCATCCTGTCGCGAACACATGGAGACGACGAATGTCCGCTACAAAAAATAGGCCTTTTTTTTTTTTAATTAAAACAAATTTATAATTTGTTATTGAATACGTCCTGCAACGTTGGCATCCGATCCTAACTGCTATCGCCAGATGTTCCGCAGTGCATAGTTTATTTTTGCAGCGAGAAAAACATTGTTTCGATACTTCACTTCAAAAGTAACTTGAGAACTCTAAATATTTTATGAAGTGGGGATTTAGTATCTTATCTTAAATACTCGTGTCGAGTACGTTCTACAACAACCTAAGCTAGTGGAAGGAATTGCTTAGCAGTTTTTAAAATGTCATAGCCATGATGCACAATTTTCAACAAACTTAATTTGAAATTGTGTTGTGCACATGTGGAAGGTCAGCTACGGAGCAAGAGATGTCTACCTGGGCTGAGACCATTGTAACTACAGGGTGTGGCCATGATGCATAGTAGGTAAAACTCTTTTGAAGATGGGAAATAAACTATGCTCATGTTTACAATACGCTTTATGAGCCCAGCACTGCCAGGGGAAATAGTGTTTCATGAAAAATAGAATATACAATAGATAGAAGGCGGCCCAACTAAACCAATTTGTAGCGTCCGCAGAAACAACTTTAGCTTCAGTTGATGTCTCCCCTGTCTTATGTTTGCAGTTTTAGGCAAAATGACACCGTCCAGCAGTTCTACAGGTATCTCCTAGCCTTTGTTAGGTAAACAGTGTTTGCGGTGTGCAGGTTCCCATCCAAACAGCATACGGATCGGAAAAGGTCGGCCCTGGGGCGAAGGAAGACGATCCCTACGACCCTCCCACACTCAAGGCGGCCGAAATGGTAAGGTGACCCAGTGTGTTCACACTGTTCGCACCATGACGTGGGAAAGGAGGACAAGAGGGAACGCCAATCCGCCAGCAGTATCGGGCGTGGGAGCCTCCGCTCCCCGGCGCTTCACATCGCTCGTCCCGCATGTCTCACGTGCGTCACTCGAGCTCCTTGCCGGGCTCGTGTGGCGCAGCCGGCGCAGCCGATGTTCGCGAGTCGCACGCTCACATCGCTCAAACGCCGTGCGAGGATCGGTGGACCGTTGGACGCGGGCAGTGCTACCGATGGTGGCGACACCCGGCGCCTCTGCATTGTGCTGCAATGGTGTGCAATCGTAATATGGCGTCTGCTAGAAATGGGCTTCATAGATTCTTAGTCCTGTGGCTTTGCAGTCCCTGCTACGGCCTGTACGTAGCCGAGCCGGGCGCGGATCGCGAAGACTCGGCGTTTGTGCACGGCATCGAAGCCATTTGCACTCAGTGGGCAGCAGACAGCGCGTGTGTGCCGCAAGTGTTTCCCAACTCGCGAGTGGCCGTGCGCCTCCGAGGCACGGGCTTGCGACCCAACCGGACAGAGCTCGCGTTCACTAGCGAGAACCTGGAGAGCGGCAAGGTGTGTCGAAGCGACTACTTCGTGGCCAGCCAGTTCCTGCTCGAGCTGGACAGTGGCGGAGATGTTGTCGCACGAGGCGTCCTTCCCGCACAGCCCGCGCAGGACTCGCTCTACCTGTGCATCCGCAACCAGAGGCTCTGGAAGCACCAGGGCAGCTCGCTGCGGCTCATGTACGCCCCCATGCAGCGGGACGTGGGCGTCCAGAGGCCGCGTCGCAACCTGGTCTCTGCCAAGCGCTCGGCCGACCGGAACGCCAGTGTCCCCAGGCGCAACCTGTCCAAAACAACGTAAGTGCACGTTTGTTTCGCTTTCCGGCGCGCGCCCCTCGCGTGTCTGTGGTGGGGCCAGGAGCCCGCGTTTCCGTCCGCCCACGGGCCCGCTGATCGCTGGCAGGCATGTGCGGCGGGTTCCTCGGGGAGACCTCGCGCGCGCGAACTTGGCGAGCCCTGGTCGTACTGATGGCGCGCCCGCGTCCGCAGGAGCGACGAGCCCGGGCAGGTGCTGGGCCTGCGGGCGTACGGGGACCGCGTGTCCACCCTGGAGTCCGGGCTGACGCAGATCCCCGCGGCCACCGAGGTGGAACTGCAGATGTTCGGCAACGGCCTGACCATGTCGAGCATGTTCGCGTTCACGCACGAGGCGGCCTCCCGAGGCGACAGCTGCGACCAGGTACCCACGGTGGCCGTGGCACACGCGGGCCATGTGGCCGGCGGCAAGGTGTCGGTGCGCGTGAGCCTCCCGGGCCCTAGTGTGCAATACTATGTATGCACCAAAGCGCCCGACAGTGAGGACCCTAAGTGGGTGCACCAGGGGGACGAGCCCTGGGTGACGCTGGTGACCCAGGGACGCCTCATGCCAGTCTGGGTGCAGGCCATCGTGCTCGCAGGTCTGCTCGTCCTCTCGGGCCTCTTCAGCGGCCTCAACCTGGGCCTGATGGCGCTGGACAAGACGGAACTGCGCGTCATTGAGTCATGCTGGCACGCCCAGCGAGCGCAAGTGGGCCAAGGTGATTGCACCCCTGCGCAACCACGGCAACTACCTGCTCTGCTCCCTGCTGCTGGGCAACGTGCTTGTCAACAGCACCCTCACCATCCTGCTGGACGACCTGACGTCCGGTCTGATTGCTGTCCTCGGGGCCACCATCAGCATCGTCATTTTTGGCGAGATCATTCCACAAGCCATCTGCTCACGCCACGGCCTCCAGATCGGCGCACGCACCCTCTTCGTCACCAAGGTGTTCATGGTGCTCACCTTCCCTCTGTCCTGGCCCATCTCCAAGATCCTCGACTGGGTCCTGGGCGAGGAGATTGGCCACGTGTATGATCGCGAGAAGCTCATCGAGTACATTAGGCTCACCAAGGAGTACAACAAGCTCGAGAATGAAGAGGTCAACATCATCAGTGGTGCGTTGGAGCTTAAGAAAAAGACTGCCAACATGGCAATGACTCGCATGGACGATGTCTTCATGTTGCCCGTCACAGCTGTGCTAGACTTTGAAACCGTCTCCCAGATTATTGGTCAAGGCTACACTCGCATCCCAGTGTTTGAAGGTGACCGCAATAATATAGTGGGGCTCCTTAACATTAAAGATTTGGCCTTCGTTGACCCCGAGGACGAGATTCCCCTGCGCACCCTGTGCGAATTCTACAACCACCCAGTCACATTCGTCTTTGAGGACGAAACCCTTGACCACTTGCTCAACGAATTCAAGAAAGGTAACCTTGAGTATGCCAGTTTGCCCAGTTTGTGCCAGTTGTTAACTGCTCTTCCCCTGCAGGTCAGTCCCACATGGCCTTTGTGCGGCGTGTCAACACTGAAGGTGACGGGGACCCTTTCTATGAGCTGACTGGTCTGGTCACCCTAGAGGACGTCATTGAAGAAATCCTCCAGTCAGAAATCATTGATGAGACCGACATCCTGAGTAAGTGGCGGAAATCGCGCACCTTTGCCTGTGTACCAAAGAAACCTTATAATTTTTCAGTGGATAACCGGAGAAAGTTAAAACGCAAGGAGGCTCAGGTACGCCAAGACTTCTCGGATTTTGCGAAGCTTGGCTATGGCCGCCAAGGGAAGCACATCATTTCACCGCAGTTGGCTCTTGCCACCTTCCAATACCTGGCCACTTGTGAGTACCACCGCAAACTGTGCACACCTTGGATGACTAAGCTACTCGTGCCAGTAAGGCAGGTTGTAAACAGGTGGTCACAAAAGTTTATGCTCCACTAGGTATATTAAATAGCCCAAAAAGAGGAAGTTTGACAAAGTGCCCAATGATTGCATCTAGACACAGATATGTATAGTTTTTTAAAGCATGGAATGCTTTTTAGCAGAGTCCCCAATCCCAAAATTTTGTGTCCGTGCATTTCCTTGGTAAATTTAGTGGGATAATTGATGTCACGTGACCTATGCACCCATTCATTCTCCACGCTAAATTTCACAGGGAAAGTGACATCACAAGACCTCAACAGCCATTCAGTTTGCCCACTAAATTTAGCGGGGAGATTGACTCTAGTGACCTGGAGACCAATTCAATTTCGTCACTTGAATTTAGCAGAAAAATTCACGTCACATGTCCTAAACACCGATTCAATTTACCCACTAAATTTAACAGAAATTGACATCATATGACTTATACAAGAATTTAGTTTTGCCACTAGATTTAGCAGTGAAATTGATACAAAATATAGGTTCTTCACACCCCAAAAACACTGTTTAATCCCCTCTAAACAAATTTAAACGATGGCTTCTTAAATTCTGCATACCATAGGGCATTAAAAAGCACTATCAATTTGTTTTTGTTTTTTCCAATTCTTAGAATTACGGTAATTGACCCTCAAGGTCTGAACATTCTTAATGGTGCAGGGAGAATGTGGGTGGTGGTATTAATTTTTATGGTACAATTAATGATGCCCTCCCCCTTCATGTGCAACAGAAAGAAAAAAATAATACTGTGCTGCTACTGTTATTTAAGCATAGTATGCATGCTTTGTCGGGAGTTCCTAGTTTAAAAAGCACATGTCTTGCCAGCTTTGAGTAATGCAGGAATGTGGCTGGAACTTGGTCCTACAAGTTGCTGAGCCATGTAGAAGTTATTAGTCTTTACAATAAGAATTGTAGTGGATCAATGTGGCGATGCAGGCGAGTTGGTTCATGATTACAACTGGAAGCAGCACGCAAAAAACACAAAGACAAAGGGAGAAATGCACAAGACGAGCGCTGAACTTCAACTGAATGTTTAATGAAAAGAACACACCCAAGTAAACAACCACACTGTTATCGCATCAACGCTCAAGATAAGCTATTTCTTTTTTATGTAAATACACCAAAATCTGGCTAACACAATTATCTCCCTCCTTTCCTATCAAGTATGCTTCCAGCAGTTCTCTCGCAGTTTTGTCACCCCCTTTCCCCACAATCGTAATATCTTGGAAATTTGGCTGACACATGCAAGTGGCACAGTGTAAAGGCAGATGTCCTCCCGTTGTTGAGCGCAGTGACAGGGCATGTTCGCGCGTACAGTCGTTGACGCATCGGCGGCCCGTTCGGCCAATGTATACCCGACCGCAGCTCAGTGGGATTCGGTACACCACTCCTACTGCACAGTCAACACACTTATATTTGTGTTTTACAGAACACTTGTTACCTTTCCTCCCTCTGTCAGCCACTCTGGGGCAAAGTTGCGAACTAGGCACCGAAAAGACGACCGGCACGTCGTACCTCCCCACTATCTGTTTCATATTGAATTGTAGGTAGATGCAATTTCAGAAATACTTCAGAAGTATGTAGAGGTGTTAGTGGTTTTAAAGTATTGACGTTCATTCAAGCGACACTTGTTTGCAAGTTTTGTTGTGGGACAGTTACTAGTATTTCCAATGGCAAGGGTGCCAATACCAAATCCAGCTAAAGAATTATCATTCAGTGTATGTTTGTTTAGATATTGTATATTTTTATTTTAAATTTTTGAAAATTGAAAACTTTGCAAAGTTGAATTTCAAATTTCTGAGAATTGGGAATCTAGTAAAACTACATTTTAATAAATTCCATATTTTTGGCAAAAATAAACTCAGAAAAGCACCCTCCGAATTTCACAAAAAAATAAACTCAGAAAATGTGAAACCCTTTTGTTGACATTCAAAGTAGTTTATGTGTGTGTTACACGCCTGTACTATTCAGAATGTGCAGATGAATGAAGTGTATTTGATTGAATGGAACAAACATTACGAAGCTGCCACAAGACAAAATCTTCAGGGGGGCCAAGATTCGAACTCTGGATCTCCCAATATCCGGTTGGGTGTGCTCACCAATACATACATACCCAACTGGATATTGGGAGACCCAGTTTGAATCCCGGCTCCTCAAAAGATTTTGTCCTTCGGCGGCTTCATAACCTTTGTTCCATTCGATCAAGTATGGTTCATTTATCTGCATATTTTTGAATATGTCCTCTTCAGAGACAACATAAGATGAAAAAAAGTGCCCCGTATTACACATCTGTAACATGCACATAAACACTATTTTGGTTTATCCCTTTTGCTTGTTCCTAACTTAGTACCTGTGCACTTCCCACAAAAATTGGACCATTTAATGTAGAAATATAAAATCAAAACAAAATGACGGAATGACACGAATGAATCTAAAACGATCGCACCTATACTCTGTTTCAAACTTATGTGCAACGCTGTCAAAGCTACTGGCGCGAGCGTGGGGCTTGATCTCGTTGATCATTTGCACGCGTTCTCGCGCAAACAAAACCATAGATGAAGCCACGCACTCGCGCCAGTAGCTTTGACAGCGTTGCACGCTAAGTATGAAACAGAGTATAGTGATATAAAGGTACAACGAAGAAAGCAGAATACCTGTTGAGTTATCCCACCAAGGTGTTGGTTAGTGTTTTTTTTGCCTTCTTTTTAAGTAGGCAAGTTCACCCTTTTTAATTTTTCGGTAATATGTTCTTCAACTTGAAGAACAAAATCTGTTCCCTAGCATTTTTTTTTTTTTTTTTTTTTTTTCTTGTTACACCATCTAAAGGCGCAAAGAGTGTGGCCCTTTTACCGATCCCTCTCTGCTAAGCTGAGCTCGCATGCTTCATTATGTTCCTTGTGCCGCCATGCAGTCACATTTCTCCTCCACCATAAGCAATTATCACAATGCGTCTGTAGTTTGTTTCACTTGATGTGTGAGCGAAGCTACAAGCCCAAGTATGTTGCCCTGAATGATTCTTGCACTGCTGGGCAGGAATGCCCAGAGCTTGTTCTTGTAGCTTCTGCGACTCACATTTCCAGCCTTGGAGGTTGAAGCAGTTAACTTGTGACTTGCATCTTGAAGTAACCAAAACTAAATAACCGAAATTAAAAGTGGCATCCCATCAAATGACTTGCCATTTATGTTTGCCTACATGCTCTCAACGAGCAGCAGATGCAGTGATTGCAATCAACCTTTGTAGCATAAAAATGGTGTTGCCCGATACATAGTAACCTGTGTGTTCTTACCCTGAATATTTCGGAGTAATACTGCAATAAAAGTAAGTAAAATAGTTTGAGACATGCACATTCTTTGACACTATGAAATAAAGGCTCCTGGGACCAGAGTTCATACAAGCGCTATGGCTTTTTCTGGGTGGCAACAGTTGGTACACCATAGATATTATTTAATTAGATACGATCTCCGACCCTTGGGAAGCTTGTAGTGCCCAACCCTGTACATGTCTTAAGATCACACTCTTTTAACTAAAAGTGTCTGACAGAAGTTTTCCTAAATATTTCCATTCTTCATGCATACTTACAGCAGAATCTTGAGAAGAAAAAAAAAGGGGGGGGAGCGATTGTTTTCTTCCTATCTTAATTTTGCACTGCCGATTTGTACTTTAAACTTGAGGAGAGTAGACTCTCCAGCGAACGCTGGCCCCGAGTCCTCTAGCTTCCTCTCAAGCACTCGCCCTGCTCAAGTGGCAAGAGTGGAGGGCATTGCGGCAGAGCCGTGTATACAGAGTGCTCAATGGGAGGCGTGGGCAGAGCCAGGGTGTGCACCAGACGCAGAAAGTGGGCTTGGCATGCTCTCTTGGCCAACCGGAAGCCTAAACGAATCCCCTAGCGGTGGGAGCGAGAAACTGTTCTGATCAAAGGTATACGTTCGTATATGGTTTTAACAAGCGCGTAAGAGTGAAGTGTAGTAACCCTTTGTGGTTGAAAATAGGGTGAATGTGATGTTTCGATCATGATCATGCAGAAAGATGCAAGAAACGAATGCGCCGCTCAACTCTGTTTTGCTTGGACAGAGTGTGATCGCTCGGACGGCAGATTCCCGGCCCTCGGCGCTTAGCGAACGAATTATGTCAATCGTTCTGCTAGTCGACTCTTCCACCATGATTTTGGATGACCGTGATTGAAACGTCATGTGCGCCATATTTTCAGTCACCGAGAGTTACTCCGATGCACTTATCAAGTTTGTTTCTAGCGACCACCGCCAGGGTATTATTTCCGGCTTTTGGTTGGCCACATTCGAATTTCTGAAGACGCCCTGGAACACGCCCAGCCCGCTTTCGGCCAATGGCGCCTCCTCATTTGTCTCCTATACTTCTAAACGAATGGCCAAACTCTCTACATATACGGCTCTGCGTTGCAGGAGGAGTTTGTCCTGCTGTCCTTAACCTACAACAGGGTATAGTGCTGCCTGCCATGCACCATTTATAAGCAGATCAAACTTTCTCATCACATACATGCTCAAATATAAATGTTGTAGGAAAAATAATGTGCCTTCAATTCAGTGTGGCAATGAACTGTGTCCACTTCTCCAAACCTTTTCTAATGTGTTTAGTGCAGGCAGCAGAACACCACCAAAATATTGCTTAGTTTGCACAAAAAAAAGTGTGCAGATAAGACATTCAAAAGCGGTCAATGTTTGAAATCAGATTTCAATTAAGCTTGTGCAGAAATAATGTATACATAGAATGTGCTGCAGAATTTGAATTTATCAACATACTTTTCTTATGTTCTAAAGTGTTGTATATAGCAAAATCAACCACAATAGTTGAAGTGCTGTACATCACTATACAGATATCACTCAGTTTGCATACATTTCAGAGAGGTTACTACTGATCTGTCAAAACTGAAAAAGTTCCCCTCAACAATTGAGCAGTTTTTAAAACCGACACAACAGGGTGCCAACTAAACCAGCATGCAGATTGTAATAGACATCTGTCTGAATTGCTAGAGCAATTCACATTCTGCAGTAACCACATGGGCATCATCATTATTGTAACTCCTTCCCGTGCAGAATTATCATGCTAGTGCAGTTGTCACAAGAGTCTTTCAGAAAACGCGCATCGTGTGGACTTAGTCCAGTGATGCCCTTTATATAATGTACATACTCGTAGACAATACCAGTGTGCTCCTTTGGCATGCCTGCCGGTTTTTAAACTAGGGCTGGAACGTGAAGTTCAGGTCCCAGTCTCGTTAATTATTTGCCAAATCAAGGCATTGTGGGAACTGCATTCATAGCAAAGGCCAAGCAGTGTTGTCACTTGTATTGTGTGTGGGTTTGCACTGCATGACACTGTTAGTGCAAACAAGCCGTCGCTAGATTTTTTCTCTTGGTATCGAAGGTCTGTCATCAAAACTAATAGAGTGGTGGAAAGTGCTCATTTGGGGCACTAGCCAAGCGGTAAACTTTAATTCCCGATATTATCCTTTAAAAGTAAAATGTGAAAAAGCGCCAATGATATGTTTGCACTAACAGTGTCATGCAGTGTATCTCAAGGTGCACTACTTTGTGGCGTACAAAAAAAAAACAACAACAAAGACTTGTTTGCACGTAAGGTATACGATTATAATTTATTACATTATAATATAATTTCTGTTTATAGTCACGCTTTTCAGGTTGAATGAACTTTCGTGCATTCCATGAAAGCTTTCAGGTGGCAGAGTACTGATCTGTATCGTAGTTGCTATTGGTGGGCATCCGTTTGAATAACAAGCAATTAATCACAGGCCAGAAAATGGCAGTAGGGTGGGCTACATGTAGAAAGTACCCCCCCATGATGTGTGCATGTAATACCCCGAGCGAAATGGGTCGGTTGCATGGAGTCTGTGCGGTCCCTTCCGATTGCACAAGCTTTGTCCCCTCTTGTGCGCAGCCGTAGAGCCTTTCAAGAAGGGCCTCATCTCCGAGTCGGTGTTGCGGAGGCTGATGCTGCAGAACATCTTCATCAGCATCAAGGTGCACTCGCATGACGACCCCGTTATCTACGTGGCCGGCCAGGCAGCAGACTACTTTGTGCTCATCCTCGAGGGCCGGGTCAGCGTCACTGTGGGGCTCGAGAAGCTGCTCTTCGAATCGGGGCCTTTCACGTCCTTCGGGGTGCCGGCCATCTACCGCGCACTGGATACGCCGCCAGCCCCCGAGGAGCCTTGTGTGGGCCGCACGCAGAGCCCGCTCGCCACGGACGAGTCGCCGCAAGGCCTGGCAGCGGGAGACGTCGCAGGCTGGCCACTGCCAGATGAGCCCTTTGTGCCAGACTACAGTGTGCAGGCCGTAGCCGACACCATCTACATGCGAGTGCACCGGTCAGTGTATCTGGCGGCCCTAAAGGCGTCGCGCCTCGACCGGCCGTCGACACGCACGGACGTCGAGCTGGACCATATGCTCCGGAGCGGAGCGCCCGAGCGGCCGGGAGCGCCCGAGCGGCCGGGAGCGCCCGAGCGGCCGGGCGACCAGTCGCCGCTGCTTCCGGATAGCTGATAGTGCCACGACCAGACTGTGGCGTGCCGCCTCTAGTCGCCACCAAAGACCTCTTTCTGCCCTCCACGGCAAGCCCATGCAAGCGTGCCAGTTGCTTGCCGCCCGCGTGCTCGCCAAGCTCGTGGGAGCACAGCCTGTCGGCTGGCATCCTTCAGCAGCAGTCTTTCTCGCTCGTTACGCGCAATTTTTCGGGGGGTACCTCACGAGCGGCCCCCCACCTATTCCATGTTAGGGAATCCTGTCCAGCGGTAGCATACATTTTTCGCTTTACAGTTACTGTTTTTTGGTAGTGTATACAAAGATGGTTCAGCGATGGTAGTAGTTTTGCCAAAGCGATCAATAAAACATGTTGAAAACTTGTTCCTTCCTGCCACTGGTACACCGTTGTCCCGCGACTAACTAGGCAGTCAGTTGACGCAACTGCCTGAGCACCGTTTCCTGCAGCTTCTTCTTATCCCGCTCCTTCTGCTTGAGCGACGAGAAGATGTTCTTCTTTTTGTCGGCCTCGCGCACTTTCTCCAGCAGCAGCAAGGCAAGGCTGGCGTTGACGCGCAGGTAACGGCTGCTCTCCTTGCCGTAGTCGTGGAAGTAAGTGGACCAGTCTTCCGTCATGAACAGGTCCAGCAGCTGTGGACCCAACAGAAGCGGTCACGCGACAAGTCGACAACTGTCTAGCACAACAGATTATACGGTGTGCATCCATTGAAGCAAGAGCAGCGTTGCCAAATTGGAAAGTGGTTGTTACACTAAAATCCATGTAAAAGACGGCCAAAAAGAAGCTGAGCAGTATTATACAGAATATATCTTAACTTGCCACTGCAAGACTTATTTTACTTTGACCAAAACGCATTTTGTGTAGGTTGCAGCCATATACTAAGCAGTGCGGAAAATGTTTTGCTAAAAATTCCTTTAGGAATTATTTTCTTCAAAACGTCAGTTATATGCAATGATGCGATTGCTGCACCAAACTGTGCCGAAGTGCTTGCCCTGATACATTTCACCAAAACGTAAGGAATTTGCACCAGCATTCCTCCGAAAGCTCATTGCATTTTATCAATACAGAAAATGGTTCAGGCACCACTACAGTGCCATATTGTTACGGCAAGCGTGCACAAATTCTCAAATATTTCAATTATCCCTTAGAATGTACAATTTTATTTGATCTTTGTATCGAACATGACATGGTACTAGGGAGTTTAATAATATTTCTCATTGTGATTTTTTTGAATGGTTTAATTAGCTCTGTTGAGTGCACTCCTTATTCCATTTTGGTGCAGTGCAGAAAGCAATGCCTACAGAGCTGACATCGCAATTCTGTTTATGTCGCTTTGGTACAGTGCAGCCTCGTGTTGAGGGGGAAAATCGTTCCTTCGAAGTGGAATGGTGCACAATCGCTTGTTGTGTATTTAAAGAAAAAAAAAGTTAAAACATTATCTTTGTGAATGCTAAAGTTGCAACACATGTGGCAGTAAAAATTACACATATAAACTACAAACTATGGTGTTTCCTTGACAGACTGCAATATTCTGACAAATTGCATGCATCCTCAATCGTAATCGTGTTTTTTTTGTATTTTTTCCGAGATTTCAAGATGGATATAGGAAAGCATTAATGTTGATATATCAGGAAAGCATTAATGTTGATAATGCAATTAATGCGAAGGTGCAAGCGAGCTGGAGAAGAATAACAATAATAATCCCTGGAGAAGGGGAAAAAGGGGGACAAACACAAATCTCCAAACACAGCTAGGTGACTGGTGCACGACCAAAAATTCCACCTGGTCCTGGTATCGAACCAGGGACCTCTCCATTTCCAGTGGAGCGCTCTACAAACTGGGCTAACCTGGAGTTAGACGTCAGTAGAGCAAACGGGTTTTAACAGCTGCCACTAGAACACCAACAGGAGTGAACGGCCTGCATTTCTTAGGTTATGATAATAATGCAAAGGTGCAAGCGAGCTGGACAAAAATTAATTGCATTAATTACATACAGGACCAGGTGGATTTTTTCAGTCTTGCACCAGTCACCTAGCTGTTTTGGAGATTTGTGCTTGTCCTTCGTTCCCCTTTTCCAGGGATTCTCATTGTTACTCTTGTCCAGCTCGCTTGCACCTTTGCATTAATTGCATTATCATCATAACCTAAGAAATGCAGGCCATTCACCCTTGTTGGTGTTAGACTGGCGGCAGCTGTTAAAGCCTGTTTGCTTAACTGACGTCTAACTCCAGGTTAGCTCAGTTGGTAGAGCTCTATACTGGAAATGGAGAGGTGCCTGGTTTGGTACCAAGAACAGGCAAATTTTTTCACTAACGCAACAGTCACCCAGCTGTGTTTGGAGATTTGTGTTTGTCCTTTGTCACCCTTGTTCCCCTTTTCCAGGGATTACAATTGTTAAGGGTTAATGAATCACCTTGATTAGATATAGCTGTGCTGTATGTTTAATATTTATGCTTAACACCTCTAAATGGTCCCCTAACTGTTCCTGGATGTAGTCCATAGAGTTTAATTTTTTTTTAAACTAAATTTTTGCGATTGAAATAAAGCTTGGGATTAACATTAACATGTTAAGCTGGGTTTTAGGGGTTTATTTATTGCCAACATACTGACTTTGTGCCATCATAACTCTCCACATGTAAGATGCCAATGATGTGGAAAATTACACTGCCTTTGGATTTAATTATACTTTGCAATGAATGCTAAGAAGTGGTTGCACAAAAGTGTGAAGGCAAAGAATCTCTGCCTTTTAGTTGGACAGGCTAACAAAAGAATTTTAACACAGCGTTTGCAGTGGAATGAATAAGAATGAAGAGTATATGCTTTTGCCCCAAAAGTGTCTCTTGCTTCGGACTTTTGACTACTGCAAAAGGTGCTCAAGAGGACCCGAACCAATTGCATCACTGCATATGACGCAATATGCAGCACTGGTAAGTCTATTTAAACCAACAAATATTTTAAATTCAGGTATCTTGACTTTGGTGCATGGCACTAATTTTTTTAAAGTTTATTGTTCAGACAAATTTACTGAACAACTGTTTCTTGCTTGACACAATATACCAAAAAATTCATTACGCATAAAATTTCACAAGAAATAATTTAATTTTTGTTGGAGCAGGGTGTGCCATCTCATTTGTGGCATCTCGCGAAGGATTTCGCTTTGCAGTTGGGTAAAGTGCATCGTGGCCCAATTTTCATCCAAGGGGATGAAGAGATTTTTTTTTGTTTCGGTGCTGCAGGTTTCAGTACTGCAGCTGCTGTGCCATGAAACTGCTTCTCAATAGTTGAAGACTACTTGATCGTTCAGGCACCCCCAATGTCTATCAGCAGGCATCCCCACTCCGCAGTACCACCTACTGACAACTTGTGGGCTAACACCATGCCTTTTTGCTTCCTTCGCTTCCAAAGCAACCAATAGTTCACTAATATCAGCTCTAGAACATGAAAGAATGCTATCATGATATCTTTTCTTTGAACTGATCTATATTCCATAGTCTAGAAGGTCTATGCCCCGATTACAAGGTTCTACCATCTCAATAGACCACTCCACTAAGGGCTCTCTGGGCATTTCCTTTTAGTTCAACTGCAACGCTGCCTACATACATCCGGGTATTTGAACGGATTCGGTGGGGTAAAAAGAGGAAAAGGGAACATGCCCGATCCTGATAGCAGACGACAAACCGGCCATTCTTGACGTTTGGGCAGTTCTGGTGGGCTGTACTGAACACCTAACCCTAGCTCGCTGCTGCCACTGTGAAGTGGTCCGAGTTTGCAGAACATTTATGGCTACTCCAGGTTCAGTCTACGGTGCTCTATTGTTATATTTCAATAAATAATCCCCTTCCCTATCTTCGTATGGTTACTTCAGTAGCAATAGAGTCCACCGACAGTACTGCCCTCAACCACCGCGTCTATGCGTCAGCAGAAAATACAACCCTGATAGCAGTCGCGAGTTTCAAAAAACCTTGCTTGGTTTCTTTCAAACTTCATGCAAACTTAGTTTTTCTTATTTAGGGGTTAAGGGTTAGGAAATTCTTTTAATTGTGTTTTGCCATCCTACGTGCTAGAAATTTGCTAGTAAATGACGTGCCATCATGTCGAAGTTGGCTGCTTTACTTTTAGTTTTTTTATAAATAACTAAATAAACAACTTTTGCATAAAACATGCTGCCGAATGATCGAGGGATACATACCCGCGGCAGTAGGTGCCCTCTCAATATTTGGAGATAATCATCTAAAACTGGGAGATGGGCACTCCTTAGGTCAACGATATGTAAAGATATGTCCTTTGTGTATTATTTGAATGTTACAAAATTGAGGGGTGGGCACTTATTGCAGAATGGGCGGACAGTATTTTATGGTGGCTGCTTCGAAAGTACCAACTATGCGTAAATATCACAAAGAAGTTATCTTGGTTACAAATACACTACTACAAACATCTGCAATAATGTAAGCACTCTAAAGTCCTCTTATCCAATGCTTAGCAAGCACCGAATTATGTGCAGACTTTGTTTTTGTTAACGAAAATTTGCAGGGTTGTTGCTTGTCGATAGACTTTTTGTTTTGCAAAGCGTGCAGCACAGACTGTGGCAGCAAAAGGAATGCCAGGAACACTAGGTACAACCGGTTTTAGCAGACAACTAAGGTGACATTGGAAGCAATGGCGAGCGGGCCAAGGCAGGCAAGCAACTCCGGTACCCTCTCACTCTCTTCAGCATCTTGTGGTAGATGTGTGGTGGCAAGGAGGAGCAGGACTTTGTGTGTGCCATTTTGGGATTTTCGCAAAAGGTCTATTGGTAAGTTTGGTTACTTTCTTGCAATCTGGACTCTCCACTCATAGCAGCTGAGGACCAAAGTCAGTATGAATCTTACCAGTAAAAAATTACTGAAACCCAACTTACTTTTCGCCGGAGAAGACAGGCCACCAAACTGTTTACAGAATTGTTCTTACTTTATTTTTCGTTTGCACAGCAGGTGAGAGCTCAATTGGGCCTGATTAATCTCTTTATCGGGTATAACTTTGCACTATAACTTGCCCATCCAGATCCACAATCTGCATTTGAAACTTTGGAAATTACACTATTTTAAAGCCGTGTTTGCACTTCAGCTGAATAATTGGTACAGCTCACTCCACAGAGCAGACAATGTGCCGGAAAAAAATATGCCTTAGCACTCCGGTTCGAGGCAGCACTTCCCTTTCTTCTATTACCCACGTGGAATGGTCTATAACATTGTACGAGAACTTGCACATCTAAATCCGAAATGACGTGATTTTAAACCACATCTGCACGCCAGCCGGATATTTGGTACTGTCCACTCCAAGGATCAGTCAATGTGACAAAGGAAAATGGGCCTTTGCGCTCTGCTTCAAGGCTGCATTTTCCCCTGGCATTTTGAGTGAAGGGACATATGCACAGTGCTCAACATGCTCAACGGTCCAAAGCTACTGTGAAAGCAAAACAAACTCCCAGAGCGCGAATGTCACCATGCTCGCTGCAACGTCACCTTGAGAGAAAAAAATGTGTACATAGTTCATACATAGTGCAAATCAGTTTTCACAAGATTTGGTTGTGAGAGGAGAAACAATATGCTTTTGATAAAATAACGAAGAACGAAAGCACAATAGAAAATATTGCCATCATCGGGCCAGTCGAAGAGCCATCCACCGGCTGGCATGCCCATTATCTGTGCCTCCCTCGCTCATTGCTTTTCTATTTTTGTCGATCTGGTTTATTCAATGTGTGGCACTACGGCTCTGCTTCAATCAAGCGGTGCAAGCCACCAAGCACGGGCTACATTAAAGGGACATTGACAGCACATTGTGGCAAAATTAAACTGTGGTTAAGCTCGCCAAGATTTTTATTTGTACATGAGAACACAACTTGCGGCTCGAAATTCGTTTTCTTTCCACCCGAAAACCGCCGATCGAGAACCGGCCAATTTGAGTCGTGCTCACTCTCTTCTCTGTGGTCAAGTGCAGTTTTTTATGGTTTAGACACAGCCACCAAAGATAATGAAAGCCGTGGGTCATCGAAGGCACACACTTAATACTAAAAACAGACAGAAAATATGATACCCATTTTGCGTGACTTCTAAAATGCTGAAAATACATTGACTAAAAAAAAAAAAAAGTTGCACAGCCACGTGATTTTGAGTAACTTTCTCCTCCTCTATATTTCTTCTTCCTTCCCAGACCAGTTTCGGTTTCGAGCAATTGCTTTTTTTTACTTCATTAAAAATATATGAGATGCTGTAGCAAAATATTGATTGGGTAGTCTTCTGACACCATAATGGATCGCCTGGTAAAAAATAAAAAATACAGTTTTTGGCGTGTCAGTGTCTCTTTAATGTAGCACCAGCAGTGCTTTTAGTTGTTTCGGGTCACGAGGCATTTTTCCTCAGATTTCACCAGGTTGTCTGGTGTAGTGGTCCACTAACCAGGATATCAAAGGCTTAAAAATTGTACCAGATTTCTAAAATATGGTGGCAAATTTCACCATCTCATAACACTGAGCAGGAGACAACATATATGGACAGGCAGGAAACAAAATGGGCTTGCAGCTAGTCGGCTAGATGATATCACAGATGAAGCACGCATCGCCTGGTAACTTGGCCTGGCTTATGTATGCCCTATTCCGCAATTCAGACTTGATCTTAAGCTAACCCCTTTGAATCGATGGGCACTGCAGTGAAAGTTCGGAATCTTGTCACTAGCACCACTGTCATCAATGCTAGCAGCAACTAGGGTCAACTAAGCACCGGTAACTGGTTGAGAAAGGACTTGTGTGTATAGGCAAGACAGAAAGCTTACTATATTACAAAAGTGCTGTCTGTTACAATTTTTCTTCAATGCAAGCCACAATGATAACTGCAATGAGTATGTGCAAACATATGCAATGTGAATAATGCAATTTTTGTAAATTGCAAGATTAGGAAAAAATTGTGAATAATGGATAGCACAAATAAACCTCCTCATGGTAATAAATACATGCAACACCACTCTCAATCACAAAACATTGTGCCTGTTAAATATCTCCAAAACTGGTACTCTGCAAAATTATCAAAATATTCAGCCCAGAAAAATTAAGTTTTCACAGTATCTAGGGATGCAAATTTGTTCAGTTGTTCTCACCCGGCTTCATTCTTTCAAATATGTATCATCATAGGAGACTGAAGCGACCACATGCACTATTAGCACTTGGTACATGTGTCTTCTCATCATTGCTCATCTTTCTGCATTTGGTTTTCGCCTTGCTTCAAACTACAGTTTTAACTCACCTGCCGCAACTCCACAAAGAACATCTGTAGTACGCCTTCCTTGAAGCCCTTGACTGGCTCTGAACTGGCAAACTCTGAGAAAACAAATATTGTTGTATCACTGCATGCTTTCCACACAAGCAAACGCTAATTCGGCTACTTACGCTCACACTGGATCACATCCAAGTTGAACTGTTGCAGAGCTCCGATGGAAATGTACTTCACTTCTTCCGAGGTGAGAATGTTGAGCAACAAATTTGCGAGATGCTGACAGGCTGTCATGCAGGCAGTCTGTGCCACTTTGTCCTGTAACAGACAATTAATTGCAAACACTATGTCAAAGAGCATGCAATGTAGAGTTCCTCTTACCGCAAAGTTCCGAAAGAATGCCCACCCAAAATGAAGAAATAAATTTTTGAAAAAGTATGGGGTGGGTGATGCTTGGGGATGCAACAACAAAATTAAAAAAAAAAAAAAAAAAATGGGGATAAAAGAGAGAGAGAGAGAGAGAGAGAGAGAGAGAGTGTGTGTGTGTGTGTGTGTGTGTGGGGGGGGGGGGGGGGCATTACAAACTATGTAAAATGGGAACTGATAACACATATCGCGGACACAGCAAATTAGCATTCCATGGTGCGGTAAGTATGTGGGAATTCGCTACAAACTCCCCTGTCACAGGATCGGATACTGCAGAATGCAGACGAAACACATTCGCACTTCACAGTGCGATAAACACTCGAGAATGTGCTACAAACCCGGGAGTCAGGGGAACCAATACCACGCGCGCAGATTATGGACAAAAGTGCAGGAACCCACTGTGAACACGCATTTCATGGGAACAGATACCACAGACTGCAGATGCAGCAAATTCACATTTCACGGTGCAATAAGTATGTGGGAATTTGCTATGAACACACTTGCGTACCGATACTGCAGATAGTGCAGTTCATGCGATTCCCATCAGATATTGCATGATCGATATCTGGCGGGAATCAAGGGGTGGGCGATGTTTCGGAATTTTTACGTTATGGATATTCAGCCCAAAAAAACAGGATGGGCGATCTCTCGGGGCGGGCGTTCACTCGGAACTTTACGGTAGAGGTGAGTCAATATTAGAAATTTTGAATAATTTGCGGGAATAGTATTTGCTATTCTTTTTGATTTGCAGTACACTTTTACTGCACGAAATATTTGAGTTTCTAGAATATTCGAAAATTATGAATGATGTCTTCAGGACTTCTCGGTTTTTCACATTAAGTTTCTCTACATCACAACAAAGCTCTTGCATCAAGCTTCACCATTTCACATGCATGCTGACAGACTTCATTGCTTTGCACTGGTGTGCCCCCCTCCCCCGAAAAGAAATCCTGGCTGCGTGCCTGCCGCCAGGGCATTATTTCCGGCTTCTGGTTGGCCAGATTCGAATTTTTGAAGATGCCCTGGAACACGCCCAGCCCGCTTTCGGCCAATGGTGTTTCCTCATTTGTCTCCTATAATTCCCAATGAATGGCCAAACTCTCTGCATACTATACGGCTCTGCCACGGGAGCGAGCTCCAGGGGTGTTGCTTCTCCACAGTGCACCAGCGCTCGGTAAGAAGCGCACTCAATGGGGCTAACAAGCCGCAATTAAACACCCGTTCACACGATGGCAACTCTTACCTCAGGACCAAGTGCCTTGAAGCTTATTAAAATCTCTTACGACGGGAGAACACACTGGCACACTGGCGTCATCTATGCGGTGACACTACTTTTCACTAGAGTGAAGGTTTCGCGGTATTTGCGAGGTCAAATGTATGTAGTGCCTATGAGAAAGGGTCGTTTATAACATTGACAAAAGATTTTTGAGCCAAAAAAGAAAGAATGATGCGCCAAGTGTTCCACAGCTACCTGATAGGTGGTGCTAGTGTGCTCTCTTGTCGTGAGAAATTTTAAGAGGTTTCAACGGTTTTAAGTCACACGGTCCTAAGTCGCCAAGTGTGTGAATGGGTCTGAAACCTTCGAAAAGTACAAATATTGTAGTGGCACACTTAGGGGAAAAGCACACTTTCAAAGTGGATAATGCACGCGCATGCCTGGTGCATTTCAAAGGAAACAGAAACTTTGTTAATGTTGATATCTACAGGGTGTCCCCAAGAAAAATTTACAGGGATTTTTTCACCGCAAAAATAAAATATGCATTTCCGAACGCCCATTTTCCGCCCAAAGGTAGCGCTAGACGTCCAATATTTTATTCAAAAGTTATAATTTTCTAAAAAATTCAATGGGAAAATGGGGCCCTTTTTCGCCCGTTTTCGGTTTCTGGTGTCATAGAGCTCCATGCATTTGAGAGCTCCGTCGGCCACCATTTTACCATTAAAATTTTTTCGAGAATCACTTATAGCTTTTGAATAAAATGTTGCTTCGTGCTGAAACTTTGCCATCTGGTTCTGACCTCTAGCGCTACTTTTGGACGGAAAACGACCGTTCGGAGATGTGTAGTTTATATTTGCGGTAAAAAAAAAACCTTGTAAATGTTTTTGTAGAACACCCTGTACATTGCGGTGAAATTTCCAAAATTAAAGTGTGGCTATTATGCAAGAGTAAATGTCGGGCAGAGATGCCCTGACAACCTGCATTCAACATTCGTAATTGTCCTTTTTTTTTTTTTTTTAATTAGAGACTGAAAATGGAATACAGTGATGTCTCGTTAATATGAACACCTCCGTTCCCCCCGAAAAATCTTTCATAACGCAAGTTGTCCATATAACTAGACAAAAATGCATGTATTTTTCCAGTTTTTCCTCGAAAATGGAGACCAGATAGCACGGTATCCATATTAACGGGGTCCATATTAACAAGACATGACTGGACTTGCATATGGCGAGTTTTATAAATCCCCTCAATTACTAGGCATAGCTAAGCATCTCTTTAGGTTAAATTTTACGTCAAATCCGTCACTTACTTGCCATCCCAATGTAGCCATCCGACATTCTGAGGCCATAGTTCATAAATATAGTTGGATTGAAATTAAATTAGCTTATAAATGAACAATTAGACACTTGGGAACAACATTCATGAGTTCACCTGGGTGTTAGTTTAAAGGTGCACTAAAGACGTTTCTTAGATTGTCTGTTCTTGGTGGTAACTTATCTTACGGGCTCCAGGCATCCTAGAAATCCAAAAATTATGATTGTGTGACGTCTATTTCACTACTAAAAATGTGATAGGAGTTCATGCCACGCCCCTTTTTGAGGGGAAAGGTCTGGAGCTCAGAATCCAGCAAAGGCGCCAGCGGCATGACGACAGGCGCGCATTAGCCAATCGCAAGCCGCCTTTCCGAGAGAGGCGGCTTGCGACTGGCTCATGCGCGCCCGTCGTCACGCTGCCGGCACCTTCGCTAGATTCTGTGCTCCAGATTTTTCTGCTCAGAAAGGGGCATGGCACGAACTTCCATCACATTTTTAGCAGGGAAATAGACGTCGCACGAGCATAATTTTTCTATTTCTAAGATGCTAAGATCCCATAGAATGAGTTATCACCAAGAACAGACAATCTCAAAAATGTCTTTAGTGCACCATTCAGCATGGTGCTGTAGTGAAAGGCTTAGAAAAACTATTCAATATTCTATTTGAAAATATTAGGCCAAAACCACTATTCGCTCTGCATTCGCTTCGAACTCGAAATCCACTTTTCGCACATGCGTAATACATTTGTATTCAGGTTACAGTCAAAAAGTTTTATATTCCCACACCTCTTGCTCCTCCACTCAACCTACCGGCAAATTGGTGAATGCCTGGAAGACATTGTTGAGGAAGGCAATCAGGTCCATCATGTAGTTGCTGGCTTGGCCTTCGGGCTCGACCAGTAGCCAGTCATAGTGGGCTGCAACGATAACACTTCTTTAAACCAACTGATTCGCGGTGTGTCTGCAAATCATACCTAGTTCAAGAAATTCGCCTATCTTGTCCTTGAGCTGCTCGTAGATCTGGTCTTCAGCATCTTTACGAGCGTCCTGCACAAGAGATGTTATACCATCTTGCTCGCCTCCACTACAGAGACTTTATGTATCACCTTGAACATGGTCCTCCCTTGTAATTTCGCCACATGATGGCTGTCGCCACACCAGCGGCTGCAAACAAAAACAATATTTTTGCAAAAACAATATTTTTGCAAAAACAATATTTTTGCAAAAACAAAAAAGTAAGAGTTTTTGCCAGTAGATGTTACATGCTCAAAAACTCACTTGAAGATAGAAGAGATGAATTGCTCAAGGAATACACTTGCATCTTCCAAGTAGTTTGTGTTGATGGTGATCTGGATTAGCTGTTCAGAGATAAACCATTCCTGGTGTCATAAAAGCCCTACCATTTCTTCCATGCTATGTGCAAGCGGAGACGAAGCTATAAGCCCAAGCATGTGCCCTGAACGATGACTGCACCGCACAAGCATGCGAGCTTGGCAGGGACGCTGAGAGCCCGGAGCTCGCTCTTGTAGCTTCGACGCTCACACTCGAAGTAAAACGGAGTATAGCAATTTATGCCACGTACCTGAAGTAGGCCCACATTGGGTTTCTTGATGAGCGACGACAGGCATCCACCCAAGGTCCTTGTGAGCAGTAAGTTGGTGGCCTTGCGAACCATGTCCTCCACCTCCGTTTGACTGTAAGCACCAGCCTCAGTAAAGCAGCCCGAAGTATGCGTATGCAAGTGTACCTGACATTGAGGTCTTCGGAAAACTTCAGACACTCCCTGATGAACTCTTTGACTTGGCCAAAGATACCGGGAACAAAGCGTGAGAATGGGAACTTCTTCGGGAATGGTGCCTGCAGTGAAACCGCACATCCTGTGAGCTCTTCCCAACACAAGGGTTCTTCTAGCTCACCTGTTCCAATGCTTCATCCCGGAAAGGGAAGGTGGCCAGCACAGCCTGGTACTCTTCCTCCGCAGACACTTCAATGGGGTGGTACGAGTCATCATCAAAGATGTTGCGGAAAGTCTGGACACAGTGCTTCATCAGAATCTCATTGTAGTGCTCTTGAATCTCGAGAAGAAGGTTATGCACAGGGTCCACATGGTAGCCATAGCTCTGAAAAAAGATGCCCAGTGACTAATGTACCTAAACAACGTGCAGTGGTCCTTACCCGCAAGGTTTCGCCGAACAGTAGGATGAGCTTCTTCACCTCAAGCATAAGGCCGGCTTCTGTGCAGTATGCCTATGCCAAAGAAATCAGGTATTATTTCCTCAAGGCACTCCATGGCATCTTCCAAAAGTCTCACTTACAGAGTGCGTCCGCAGTGCAGCAGTAATCTTGGTCAAGGCATTCTCCCAGACCTGGTCTAGGTAGGCCTGGTTGACCAAGCCACTTGCAGTGTTCAGGATGTGATCTTCCACAACGAAGAATCTGAATACAACATCCCCAGTGTTGCTGTTAGTTGCCACTATTAGTATTAAGGACAATTAAATGCAATCTGTTTTCACAGAACTCACCCCACAATTTCAGAGAAGTACTTCCTGTAGCCATCACTTGTTTCATGCTGCAAAATATTTGTCATTAAAATTGTGCTGCTTTGATCTACCATCAACGACAGGGGCTTGGAAAAACAGAGATCTCAAGGTAGCTTAGGTAGATGTGACGCCCCTTACTGTAGCAGGTGTCTGCTAACCCCCGCCTGCCTAGGCCTTCTGGCCGGCCCGCAGATGGCTGTGGGCTTTGCAGCGACACCTGGCCCGCGGCTCACTGCTACCGACGCAGAAATAAGTGTGCATAAAAACACGGAGCCGAGACGTGCACCCAAATCGCAAACGAAGATATCAGAAAGAGTGAGTAAAAACTGCGTTGAAAGGCGGGTTCTCTTGCCATAATACTTTCTGTTCACCGTGCACCAGCATTAACTATTCATAGTCCCCTGTTTCATGTCTGTGTAACTGTGTTAAAATTTCTTTGCATTCTCTTGTACATCATGCTTAGTCTATCATGAATATTGTAATTGTCATCAGGTCTACCATTCTCATTAGTCTTCTGGCCCGTGTGAATACGCCAAAGTTCCTTTGCACTTTGATTTATGCCTGGCGAGTTTTCTGGGTCACAATTATTTTGTAATGTCATAATCGGCAACATATTGAACTTCAAAATAAAGTAACCACCTTACATTTTTTTAAATATTTTCACTCTAATATATGTTTTTGTATTTAGATGCCTATTCATGTTTATATAGTTAGCATTTCCTCATTTATATTCACTTGTTTATTTTCTGGCCCTCGAGACTACAACAGATGCCCAATCCGACCCCTTAGCCAAAACGTTTGGAGACCCCTGCCGTAGCATATGACCAAAAGCACACACATTAATGCATGGCCATATGCATATGAAAACCCAACAAACTCATACAAAGTCTGCATATGGTACAGAGCGCGACACTGTTAGCGCGAACAAGCGATCGCCGGTTTTTCCAGTTTTTCTCTTTGAAACCAAAGGATGTCATCAAAGTTATTATTGCTACGGAAAGAGCTCATTTAGGTCTATAATGTAGGCGATAAAAATTCGTGCTCGCTAATACTACTTAGAAGTAAAATGCGAAAATGCGCCGATGTCGTATTCGCGCTAACAGTGTCGCGAATCTGTACATATAAAAAATAAGCAGTAATGGTGCAGCAAACTTATACTAAAGAAATAAGTGGGTATGAATAATAAATATTGTACATGGATGATCATAGGACTCTGCCTTTTGCTGCCCTATGCTGTTGCATTCACACAGGCAAACAAGCCAATGGGCATTTGCTTTTCTGTTCTAGCCCTGCAAGCTACTTGAAGTACCATTTCTCTAACAAATAAAGATTATTATTATTATTTGCAAACGAAAGAGATTGTTTTTCAGTGACTCCTTTGACCATAGCAATAATGTGGCTGGGCAGATTCAGAGCAACACATTCATGTACAAGATAGGACAACAAAATCAAATGCATTTTTTTGCTTTCGCCTGTCGGTAATTTTAGAGTCATCAGTACCACAAAAGAACAATTAGAAAAGGAATCTCAAACTACCATACCATGTTGGTGGGTGGCTGCAAAGCAAGCCGGGCTTGGTGTCTCCGCTGCTGCCGGTAATATGTTTCAAATGTGTCCCGAGCACCAAGCACACTGTAGATGTGATGGCAGCGGTAGACAGGTGAGAAATCCACCAAGTCCTGGGCACTCAGATCTTCATCTTCTTCCAGCTGCTGCTTGCAGCCTTGGTTCAAGGCCACCTCCCCAATATGGCCCGAGTGCTTGCGGATATTCTCGAGGAAGTCCTTCAGCTCTGAGAGGGAAGCCTCCTTGATGCGATCTCGCAGGCGTGGTATGCAAACAGCCATAGACTGGGCAAATCGATGCTGCGCCACTCGCGGCAGGTACGTGTGCTCTAGCTGTTCAATGGTTTTCAGCGCTGGATAGTACCTACGCCCGGCCATCTGCTCCATCAGTTTGGCATACACATCCAGCACAGGTAGGCACACGCCCAAGCTCCCAATGGTCCAAGCGATGTTGCTTTGAATGTGGCCATACTTGACCAGCTCGTCTGCTCGCTGCAGCACCCGCTTGGCTGTCTCCTGAAGTTCTTGGTCTGTTCGTGTCACCTCATTCTGAAAATGAAACTCACCATCGTCAGATAAATCATAGATCACAAGGAGGGGATGCTTACCTTCAACTTCTGTGCTTTACTCCGTACTTGCAGCAATTCTCGGATGCAGTCGATGAAGCCCTGGTAATGGAAATTGCACATCTTTTCAATCTCGCGGTCGTGGTCGCTGATACGTGCATCCAACTTCTCCAGAAACTTTTCGTGCTCATCCCCATCATAGATTGCCCTGTAAGGAAAGAAAAGAGAAGCTGTACCATGCAGTGAATTCACTCCACGAAGCTGGGCACTTGCTCTTTTTGTGAGCATACATGCTTTAAGTGGGACATAAATATACCCATGGCACACCATAGTAATATTCTAAATTACCGAATAGCGGTGCCAAAAGAGACGGCACAAGCCGAGTGTGTGATCGCGAAAGGGCAGAAGGCACACACCCTGCTTCTCTCTCGCTAGGCTCCTGGAAGAAAACAGGGATCAGTTGCAGAGCTCAGGATACTAGCCCAGTAAAAAAAGAGTTGTCTAAGCCGGCATGCAGTTACTTTAGTGAGTTAGGCTGACAGCTACTGCGAAGACACGAATCTATTTCCCGTGAGAACGAGTTGTCCCAACTACAGTAACGTAGCATTACATAACGGCCGTCCCAGCCGTGAATGCGAGCTCTTGAAACAAGTCACAACGTCGGGAATCGCGCATGCCGCCCGGGACTCATCGAGGTAACAGATCACACCATAAATGCTAAAACTAATTGATACCGAGGCCGGACAACGCGCGACAAAGTCGGCGAATGAGTACCTAAGCACCAGACCGACGCTGCTCGAGTCGCTGGTCTCCAGCTCAAACAGAAGGTGTTCGTGCTCGAGATGTCCCGTCGTGCATGGCTCTTTAACAGTGTCCACTCCATTCTCTACCATTCTCTCAAATCAGCTAAATATTATAAAAAAAAGGTCAATGCTGCGACCACCACCACACACGGGGCGCGGCAAGGACATTAGGCATTAAATGTCTACAGCGCCCCCTTTGAGATGTGCATGGTCCTCACTCAAGAGTTTTCACGTTGGTTTCGGTTCGACGAGTTCGGATGTCTTCATAATTTTCACAACAGCTGGGCCCTGAACAATCATAAGCTAAAGGGCTGAAGTACTCCATACAAACGGCCAATGCCAATCAATGGAATATTATATTTGAAGAACTCATAAGTTAATGATGCAAACAATATGGTTCGCCCACTCCAGAAAATGGCAACGCCGGCGGCATCTACGCGAGCGGCAGCGTCTCTTGATTTCAATCGACTTCAGTCCCTTCAGTCATCTTTATGCAACCCACGAGTAGGTTTAGCCTCGACTCTCCCATTTACGATTCCATCGGCAATCTCTGTCTCACCTGGTCACGGGAGAAATCGTCATGATGCCACCAACTGCTTCGAGTTCGCTTATATAATGTTCCATTCGCTGCTGGGCGAGGTTGTCACTCTGAGAATGCTTCATTTTGGTATTCATCCATCCTTCAGGTGCGTCGTCCTCGGCCATAACTTTCTGTACTACCTCGTCCAGAGCAGCTGCCTTGTTGTGTAGGAACAGTTGAAGAACGCACGCACCGACTATCGGTGAAAGGTACTGATAAAGGAACACGCCTCCGGCTCGCCCCGATTAGTATGAACGGGTAATCAGGGTCGCCTTCCCGATCAAATTCAGGTTCAAAAGAAAGAATAGAAAAAGAGCACGTGTTTAAATTCGTGAAAATGTTCTGTGCGCCTTTATCGAACAAACGCGTGCGCTGAACGCGCGAGCTCATAGTAGCTCGCCCTCAGCTCGTGTGGCACGGCCAGGCACGGCTGGGACGGCCACCACCACAGCGACCCATAGATGGCGCGAGCTGTCATGCCGTCTCAAAGGCCTTGATTTCTCGCCCTCGTTGCCACTTGCGTAGCCAGGTTCTTCAGCTAGCCTTCGGCCTCAAAATACACTCAAGGGCACACGAGCATTTTAAAAAGCAATAGAGCACAATTCCCAGCCTCTCCAGCTCACCCTTGGGCCACTAGAGCAAATTGTTAACTAGGCAGTGTTGGTAAGTGCTACATACTTTAAGTGCATTGCATATCTACTTTAAACAGGTTTGGAAAACATGTACCAAAGTACATTCTCCAAGTATGTACTTTTACTACTAACTGTTGCACCCTCGATTACCCCTGGGAGTTTAAAAAGCAAAACATTCTATGAGGTAATGAAAGGGTATCATGAAAGATTGTGTTAAAAAGTACTTGTATTTCACTTTGAAAGTACATACTTTACTTCAAGTACTACATTGTATTTATAGTACTTTACTTCAAGTACATTTTACGTACCCAGTCTACTTACCAGGTACTTTATTTGAAGTACATAACCTCTCATTTATTTTGTACTTTGCTTAGTTGTCCCTTACCCAACACTGGTTATAGGTCACGGCAAAGCAACTTTAGACTGCTGCTTCTGGGCTGAGCCGGAGACAAGGATCAACACACAGATTTTGTTGCATGTCGAATAGGAGAAATTAATAAAACAAATTATGTACACAAAAACAAAATGCAAAAAAAAAAAACTAGCATTATTAACGCGAAAGAAACAAGGACCAACACACAGATTTCAAGAAACAAGGACTAACGCACAGAATTCGTTGCACATCGAATAGGAGAACATAATAAAACAAATTATGTACACAAAAACAAAATGCAAAAAACTAACATTATTAATGTGAAAGAGAGACTAGCAGGTAAAAGAAATGCCTTTCACAGAAAACAGAAAAGCCCCAAACACTTCTCTTTGCAGCTGATGCGTCATGGTACACACATATCACAGTTTCTGTGTTTTCTTGGTTGCCGCTAATCTTTTCAGATTAGGATCTTAGGGTTATGAAGAGCAACAGTAGGTGCCAAAGGATAGAATATTTAGAGAAGCTTCTTACAGCCAGCTGAACAAAGGTCTTCCAAGTGTAGGCCCACAAAGTAATTCCTCAATGCATCCTTTGCACACAAATGCATGGTTCAAGTTTATAAACTCAGAACGGTTGTTCAGCGACAGCCACAGCATCAAAAGTACCTCTGTCGCCCCCGAGCTTCGTCAAAAACTGGTGTTTTGAGTGAAGGGACTAGTCGCTTGCCTTCAACGTCTGGGAGCAGGTGGCGCATGGAGACTTTCAAAAGGAATTGATCGAAAATGCATCCGACAATGCGGGTATCCCAAGGTTTGCCAAGGAATGACGAGTGTTGGTCGTCAGTCCGGCAACCACCAGTACCATCGCCATCTTCCGGTAAATCCTCGGCATTCTGGCGAGCAAGGCAGCAACTGAGACGACCGGTAACCATATATTTGAAGCCAGCCACAAATCGAAGCTTGCTCGAGGCATACACATTCACATTGCTGGCAGCAGATTCTAAGTGTTCTCCAAGGGGGTCCTAATTAAGGTGCCTTGTGAGGAGATTGCCATGGTGATATCATGCAGGTCCTCCTACAGTAAGAGAACAAATAATACCATCTGCCATCCTTTTAATGTGTGAAGCTGCTTCCTTTCATCGAATTTCCACCGGGAAATTGCAGACAGCATGAACTGAAAGTCGACCTACTTCCTGCATTTCTCAGATTTCAATTATTTTTCTCTTGCCAAGTGTGAACAGATTTGTTTGTTTCCTAAATCGCTGTTGCTGACAGCAATTAGAATTTGCTTAGAAATAAAAAATGACCTGCATTTTTGTGCAAATTTATTGCCATAATAAAAACATGATAAAAGAGTTGTCTAAACAGGAATTTTGCACAACTGCATGGCGATCTAAATACATGGACATTGGCAATGTTTGTGCATAAATAAACATGCAGCACCATAGAATTAAACATCTTTATATTTTTAAGTAATATCATCACGAAAATCGAGCCCATGAAAAAGCATGGCAGAATTAGAAGTGCTTGAAACTAACCAAAAAGAGAACTCTTCGAAAATATGTGGGTCATTCACACTAATTTCAATACTGTATTTTTATAGGCTCAATGTTATATTCACTTAAGACCATGAGTTCTGAGACTAGTTTTTGCATCTTTTGGAAGTTTATAAAATTGGCAAACTTCAATTGTTTCAATATAAAGGAAGAGTAATACAGCAGAGTTTTAACATTTCTCAAATGGTGCTCCAATGAAAGCTTGACATTCATGTTTTCATGATTTCAACATTTGTCAAATACAATTTTATCACATTCATATTACAAATGTACAAATATCATTATAAATTCCCTTTATCATGCCCACAATGATTTCATTGCTATGCTTAGTCTTCTCCCTACCCTTACCTGCAGCATAGAGTAACTGGCCAGGACAAACGTCCAGGCTAACCTCCCTATCCATCATTCATCAACCTTAATCCATTACACAGTTTTAAGCCTAGTTTGCACCACTACCCAAAACACCCAAAAACAAAATCCACTATGTAGCTTTGTCAAAGGTGCATTAGCTGGTGCCAGCAAGATTGGCAGTTCCATCTCCTCATGTCTGCATTTTGTACACAGCAAAATCGAGCATTGCTACATTACAAGTTCACGCACGAAGGGTACTACTTGCATAAACGTAACTGCTCCACCACTGGTCAGGTCAACCCCATTTAAAGCACAGCCTTCGAACATCATGTGCCAAAAGCATAGTTCCACTGGTCACCAAACTTGTCGTTGAACTTCTTCCCATCAATCGCGTTCATGGATTCGGCCACCTTACGCACCGAGCGCCTGCAACGATACACAAGATTATGATTCAATTTAAGGGTGATGCGAACACGTCCAGACTCGTAACCAACTGCTCTATTGAAAACCGGAGCCTACTTGTTGAAAATTTTCTTCTCAAGCCGTGCCCTGGGGTTGCCCTGGCGACGGGGCAGGATCCGTCTCTGACGACGGCCAACGTGTAGCTGTGCACCTGTGGCTGCCTCCAAGTCCCTCAGAAGTCCGGGCTCTTGCCAGTCGGGCACGGCAGAGGCCTTGGCAGTACTGGGATCTTGAGGATTGCCAAGCTCGTCCCGTGCCACTATAGGGCCGTGTAGTGGACACTGCGATACGAAAGAAGGGCAATGGCAGAATCATTAAACATGGCGGTCAATGACACTTAGTTGACGTTACTAAAACAACTCAGTTGGGAAACTGCCATAGAGCCTGCTTTGAAAAAGTGGCTCCGATTCATACTCAAGAACCAAACTAAAGGCGATCGCACCGCCGCCATTTCTCCCGCGGTGGCCACTCCAGGAACTGCCTGGCTGCACATATTGGTTCAGGTCTAGCCGCACAAGAGCCGGTGGCACCATCTCACAGTGCCATTTCGCAGTAGCTATATAAATGAATTTTCATGTTTTGACTCGTCGCTAAATGGTGGCACTCTTATCGTATTTAGTTTGGCCTCAATGGACGCAAGCGGTCCGGGTTTCAAGCGTGAGTTTCCCAACTGAGTGTTTTAGTAACATTGCACTTAAGGCCCGTTCACACTCTTGCGACCTCTTAAACCTGGGTTCCTTAAAACTTCTTAAACCAGAGGACACATTGGCGCCATCTATTGGGTAGCAGTGTAAACTCGGCGGTCCGGGATATTTTTTTTATTTCTCTCGCGCATTATCCTTTCTTTCTTGGCTCGAAAAAACTTTTGTCGATGTTATAAACGAGCCTTTCTATGGGTATTACGCACATTTGACCTCGGAAATCCCGCAAAACCTTCGCTCTTGTGAAATGCAGTTCCAGGGTCACCGCATAGATGGCGCCACAATGCCAGTGTGTCCTCTGGTTTAAGAAGTTTTAAGGGACCCAGGTTTAAGAGGTCGCAAGAGTGTGAACGGGCCTTTAGTCTATCGTAGGGATGTGATTGGTTCCGAGTCATTTTGGAGCACCTTTTGAAGCAGCCTGAAAACCATTTTGGAGCAGCGAAAACAACTTTCAGACCACCAGCGTATATTTCCTTCTTACTCATTGCACTGCACATACGAAAGCTGTTTATTTTTGGTTTTTTTTTTCCGATGAATTGGGTAAAGAAAAAAGAAAGTGATGAAAAATCTTCTGATATACACAGAATGTAGATACATACTCCAGCTACCTCTCCACGTGATCACCGCAAAGATTGAGGCAGTTATCATGACATGCCACAAGCTTTAGGGTGCTCTCCCCAAAAAAGGCCGGAACCTGGGTCCTCAGTCATTCCATCATGAGTTCAACAAGGCTGTCAGTCACCACAGACGTGGCAAAAAATTGCAAAATACGACATACACCAACTTTTGTTTTTATTTAGGAAGAAATGTTTAGTTTGTGGTAAAATGGAAATTATGTAAAAAAAAAAAAAAAAAAATCTGGGCAATGTTTTGCTTGTGAACATCACATCTGTCCGTGACATCAGATCTCTCTGTAGACTCCCCAAAGCCAAATTCCTACTGGCCCCCCTTGAACCCGACCCTTAAATCCATCCCTGGCCCTAGCCCGCTCGCCTGTGTTTCCTCCGTCGCCTACAAGAACGAGGCAAAATGCAGGCAAGGCGGCGACGGCGGGACAGTGCACTACTATGCTTTCCTCTGTAGCGATGTACTGTCCCGTCAAAACAAAATAAAAGCGGGAGATACAGAACAATATAACCAAACAAAAAGGTCTACTTTTATTGACAAAGACATTTTTGCTTGTTGTCATTCTGTATCTTCTGCATATTTTTTTATATTTTTTTACAGGACAGTGCACTGTTATTTAGGCCACTCGGCCGTTGGCAGGCATTCAAAAAATCTATCTAGCCATCTATCTAAGGTCGCCTCTAACATTCACTGCAGCCAGTTCTACACAACCAGATTCCAGCAATTTCTCGTCACCACACGGGGCACTGCACACTTTGCTACAGGTGTGTTGTAGATAGTCGGAATTGTGGATTGCTCTAAGTATTTGGTAGGAACTATGAAACTCGTAGGAACACATGCCCCACCAGACCTTGGACAACAACGCTTGATCCCGTTGGCCTAAGCTGCAGTGACCTTGAATAAGCTCCCTAAATGCTGCTTTTGTACCCAGTGTGGGTTATTTTGTACCCCAAAGTTCATACAAAAAAGTCTTCTTCTAACTGCCTTCTCACCAGTGGAAAGAGAAAAGGGGAAAGACGACCAAATAATTTCAACCTTATTTCGACAGGTGTCAACAGTTCTTTTGAAAATGGTGGATATCTGCAAAAGGCAGCTGCTACATGCAAAAAGAATATAAAGTGGACCCCCTGCAAGAGCTCTCAGTCACTTCTGCTGATACATCATACAAAGACAAGCAGTGTTGCAACAAAGAAAGCCCATATAGACCTTTTCGGCCTCCGTCGCATGGGCGCTGCCATCTTGGAATCACGTGACGCGGCCGCCATAAGGTGGCTTCAACTCGTCGCTCCACTCTCCCCTCCGCGACTTGGCGAAGGCGTTGCATTCGCGTTTTTCGTCGCGTTCCACGCGTTTTCTCGCCTTATTGTAAATCGCCGCCCGATGTTTACCTTTACAACTTAATTGCATGCCATCATTATGTGCACGACAACAAACGCAGTTAATTTTGAAACAGATGTTCGGCGTACCGCATACGCGTGAGGAGGGAGGAGGTACAGGAATCAGCGTCAGACCTGGCGCATATTGAGCCCACTTATTTATGACAACTGAAGTTTACACAGTGATAGTGAGGGAATATTCGAAATAAGTATAGTGCAATGTATATGTATAATCGCGCATTTAAAATCTTAAGGAATGTGACCAAAATACTACTCAAAAGCTATGTGTGTCTCCTGAAAGCCTCCGGCCTTGCCTTTAAACAAATTTAAAATAGTAATTGTTTTTGATTATATAGGGCATACTAGATATACAGGTGACAAACATTTAAAGGGACACTGACAACCCCCAAAATTTTTTTTCCTTTTTTGTCAGGCGATTCATTATGGTGTCGGAATACTACCCAATTAATAGTTTGCTACAGAGTCACATATTTTTTTTAAATAAAGCCAAAAAACGCAACTGTTCGAAAGCGAAACCGAAACTCCCGCACCACACGGGGAAGTGGAGAGGATAGTGAGACTGGCGGAAGTCACGTGGCTACACCCGACCGTGCAGTTTTTTTGTTTGTTTTTTTCTCCGCATGTAGCAGACGAAATGCGTTTGCTCGCCATGCGATTCCTTTACAGTTATGTTTGTCCCGCTCGCTGTTCTGTACTTCAAGATGAGTTGTTTTGTACATTTAAGTGTTGGCAATTAGTAGTGAGTGCCCGAGTGCCGTGCCGTAGTGTGGTGAATTCCCGTGATCGGCTCCGAAAAGAATACTCCCAAGATGTTGCGTGAAGAGTTGCCTCACATGTCCTGCATCTGAAGGTGGCATTGTGCGGCAGAGTGCACAAGTTTTCGAAAGATCAACGGATCGGGATCAATGGCTGGCTGCAATTCCTGTAGAACAGTTACGCGAAGCTCGGAAAGCGGACGCTACCCGATTCATATGCTCCTTGCATTTTGTGGAAAGTGACTACTTTGAGTTCGCAGGTGTCAAAAATGAAATCCCATACCATTTAGTTCAGCGATGTATCGTCCACAACAATTGTTTTTTTCAGTGATAATTGTTAAAAAAAAAAGAACTGTAAACATCGCAAAATGCTTGACAAAAAAAAAAAATGGTACACCCACACCAGGGATCGAACCCATGCCCGCTGCGTGTAAATTGGATGTCTTTCCACTGAGCTACTGAAGGAACTCTTCCGTGCATACTAATGGAGCCGGTAGACTGTACGTCGGTAGTTTGCTGCCGAACTCCCTTCATTACATGCACTCCCGGCTTGAAGTCGGGCAGCACCACGCAGAGGCCAAATTCGCACCTCGTAAAGAAACCGTACGCGTTCGTATTCAACTCGAAGTATGCACTTCGTGCTTGACGTTTGAGCGAGCGATGTCTTCAGCAACGAGAAGGGACGACGGCTCGGCGACGTCTTCGTGCAATCGGCTTGCTGGTCGGGCGTGTCGTACGGGATGAATATCAGTTCTTTTGATCGGTCCAAAATTTCTCTTTCGAAGGAAGACAGAATGCGCCGGTACCGTGAACGACAGTTCTGAAGTAGAGGTCCAACGCCCGTCGTCCGCTGCCATCCGCTAGCCCCACGATACGCGAAACGACGCCATGTTGAAAATGTTCAGTGAACGCACAGAATGCTTCCGGTTGTCTGTGCTAACTTTTTTTTTTTCAATCAACGTATTTGCAGCTTTTTGGAAGCCACGAAAAATGGGTTTCATATTTTTTTTTTATTTTTAATATTGACTGTGTGCCTTCAATGACCCACGACTTAGATTAAATTTGGTGGTCGCTTCGAAACCTTAGAAAACGGCCCGTGACCACGGAAAAGAGAGTGAGCGCGACTCAAACCGGCCAGTTCTCGATCGGCGGTTTTGGGGCGGAAAGAAACCGAATTTCGAGCCGCAAATTCTGTTCTGGGTAGTTGGGCTCTCATATGTCACGTACAACTAAAAACCTCGGCGAGCATAAATACCCTGTCAGTGTCCCTTTAACTCACATTTTATCCGATGCTTGGGATAATGGTACCGTTCACAACGGGCGATTTGTTGGTTCACGACATTACACCTAAATCTGTTAGACGGTCTTAATCGTTTTTGCAATAGAAACGTTTGCTTGATTTGTTTATTTATGAATTTAGAGAAACTGCACACTAGGCTCGGTCACATATCTGCAGTCGTTAAAGGTGTTCAAATGTTTTTAATACAAAATTTAATTAATTTATTTTATTTATTTTAAACACAAAGACCCCTGTGAGATAATCTGTCACGGGCAGCTTGAGAGTGCCTAGGGCTCGCATGTGATGCCGAAAAGAAGCCATCTATATGAAAATCACCCAAGTTCAGGGTTGTTGATTTTAAATCGCATCAGTTTTGCATCGAGATCCGTCAGAAAGTTCATGAAGTCGTGCCTAGCATTCAACTTCAACCAAACGTACGAGAGATCACTTCTCTCGTAGCCTTAATTTTATTCGGCAAAGTTTATACAAAGACAAAATTTCATATTTCAATTGATGGACCTCACTTAACTCATGTACCAAGCACGTCGTAATCAAATGTCAGTAAAACAAATAGTTCATTTTCTAACGCCAACGTTGTGAAATGCTGTTATGTAATAAGTACTTTAGCAAGGTCAACAGCTAAAGGAATTTCCCACCCGACCTAGGACGGACTATCGAAATATATCTCGAGTACTTAATTTCTTTTTTTTTAAGAAAACAGCCAGAGACAATAACTTATTTCTTAAAATCTCTGCGTATTACAGGAGATATTTCGAGTTCCTAAAGTTCACAGAATATTGACGTCCGCGAAAATCAGTAAATGAACTTGCGACTTTGTGTGTTTTTCACGATTCAGGAGGTTTTTAATCAGGTTGTGGACCTGCATTTTTACTATATATCTACTCATTAGTCTCTTGATTAGTTTATTTCTCTGGAAACTAGGGTCAGTGGGTCAGGCCGTAGGCGATGGGAATCCTCCTTGTGCATCATAGTCGTTTCGCCGCCGAACCTGACCGAAATTAACGACGAACATGACCAGACCCATCGTAAAGTGTTTGTAAAAAAGTTCGCGAATATGACTCGAAACCACTTCGCGGTTCTCGAATTGGCTCAGTACCACAGTTTTATTAGTTGTGCGCTATAACAGGCATATTTGTGTGACGAAATTAGGCGAGAATGACGTAACACACCAACACAGCCGAGAGCGCGCTGAAACCGAAACCAACCAAATTGAAGCCACCCAATGGCGCCTGAGTGCGTCAGCGCCCTCCGTCCGCCGGTTGGGTGACTACTGAGATGAAAAGGTCTATACCACCATGAACCTGAAGAAAACCTAACAAACAAATTACTGTAGACCAAGCTTGCCAGTGATCATCAGCAACTTCCCCAATACGCCACACTGAATCGGGTATGAGACACTTACTTTGTGACGGTCCCGGCGTGGACAGAGTTTACCGCTCGGAAGCCTGGCTCTGCAGGTCCATTTGACGGGCACAAATTCCCCACTGAAGTCGATGCGCCGCTCCCGGAACGGCACCACCTGACAAGTTACACTCAGGTTGACACGAATAAAAAGTAGAAAATGGAAGGTCAAAGGGTTCGCAATCGCCAAACCTGTTGCTGCAGGGAATCTTCATCTCTGTCGGCACCCTTCCAAACGCAGTTCAAGTCCAGGACTCGAGCGGGAGTAGGTGCTTCCACTTTCTCTTGCTCCCAGTACAAAAGATCCGTGTCAAACGGGAGCGTTGGTACCGCACTGGATGTGCTCGGCCCAGCCTCCATAAGATCCCTATAAAACATCAGCTTTACTTTAAAGGGGTACTCCGGCGATTTTTTGAGCTAGCCCAACTAACTATATATTCTGATTCCCCGGCGTTTTCCCTTTCAGATATGCTATTTAGTATCGCGAAACTCATAATAGTTATTGTAAAATCAGCATATGAAAATGTTGCAAAATTCAATATTCCAATATACCCACACTTTTCAGTGCCGCGACGTCAGTGGAAGGCAGGCTTGCCAGTCGAGCAAGCAGTCTAAAAAATAAACTATGCCCAGCATTTGTTCCGTGCTGGTGCGCGGGTGCTGGAGCGAGCTTTCAAAGCATCTATTTGACACCATGAAACTGCTTGTAATCAGTTGGGAACAAAATTTACAGTCCAAAGTGTGAACCCCTACCTTCCACTGGCGTCACTTTTTCGTTCTTTCAAGTAGAAACTTTCAGTTTGAAAAACATGGTGAGGGCCAAAAAAATTAAATTCAATAACTTATTTTCAGGCAAATCGGGGACCATGAAGAAATCGCCAGAGTACCCCTTTAAAAGGCCACTACCAGCTTGTATGCTGGAAGTCGCTTACTTGGCACAGGGAGCCGTGCGGGTTGGATGATGCTTGGAAGATGCACCACAGCTGTACAGCATAGGGAACTTTGAGTTAAGAACACCGATGCAGGGCTCGAGCTGAGTAATACATACATTTCCGAATCGTTCTGGCTTGCAAGCATTTCAGCGAGCCTTCGCAACTGGGCCTCCCTGGAAGTTGGATCAGAAGCTTCGGTCTCAGGAATCTTTTTCTGTGGTGTCTTCTTCGGTGGTCCTGATTCAATCGGTTCCAAACCTGCCAAGGCCATAGCATAGTCCCAAATGTCGGAACTCCCGCAAACAAGCTAGACACTTACCATACTCTGCCCTCTTGTTAACAGGAATTATGGGTTCATAACCTTCTTTGTCGGGCACTTCCTCAAGGTCGCTGTCGTCCGAAGACGCCTCCGGCTCTACAGTGCAGCTCGCCAAACTTTTCGTGGGCCGCTTCGATGCTACACTTCAAGTCAATAGTGTTCCGAAGTATGTCAGGAGGGTGGGTGATCTTGGCCAGCCCCTTCAGCCACTTCTTGACCAGGGGGAAGAACACAGTCATGAGTTCATGATGCAACCGACGCAAGTTGTCCAGAAGGTCCGCATTGTCCGTGGTCTCATTCATCCTGACAACTTGGGGCACTTGAATTTCTAGCGTGAAGGTGGCAGACAAAGCGTGGCCCCGTAAACGCTCAGCTTGCGAGGTTTCTGGTTCTGGCTCTGGAGGAGGTTCTGGTTTTCCACCTGCAATTTCATGCGGCACCAGCAAGCGAAAGCAGTTTTCCATCTGTGTAATCACAAGCTGCACATCAGGGGTGCGGTCAGAGATTTCGTTGAGCATTCTCTGTGCCCAGGCAGGTTGCTCCTCCGTGCGTCTCTGTGCCTGCAGAGGGGGGTAATGCTTGTTTTTCCCTTCTAGCAAGCAAGAGAAAGATCTCTCACCTGCTTACGGTTCTTTAGGAAGTTGACAGCAAGAGACAGGAGTTTGTAGTTTGCGCCAAACTTTTCGTGCCATTCATCAATCACCGCTAAAGACTTCTCTTTGAGGTTCCTAGCTGCAGCCTGGTGAAAGACCGCGTACGAAATCGTTCAAGCACAGATATTTAAGAAATGTGACGTTACATACCTCACTTCCCGGGAGCGGTAAGTCGAGATTGGTTTCTGCAACGAGTTCCATGAACTTCTCGAAATGCTCAAGAAGTAGTGTGCGGAAAAGGTGCGATCGTTTGAACAGCTCGTCAGTCAATCGGACTGCATCAAGACGCGTCTCTGAGTCGTCTTCTTCTAATGCTTTCATGATGAGATGATAGGTATGCTTCAAGAGATCGTCCGATGTCCTGCAATGAAAACCATGACGGTGGTCGGCGAATCTAGATTTCTCATGTAATCATGACTACTTAATTTGAGAACATTTCAGACTCCTGCAGATCTCACCGGCACAACTTCTTTAGCCTTTTCAGTTTCTTTTCCTTGGATTGTTCAGAACCCGCCGATGTCAATTCATCTATTAGTTGTGAGAGTTCAGCCACCTGTTTCTCTTGTTCAGAATTCCGAAGGTTCATTTTTGTAAACTACGGTTGTTTCGACGGAGTAGTAACCAAAAAGCACGACCAAAAAGACACTGCCTCAACAGATTGGATTGGATTTGTAAGCTACTAAGAAGCCGAAACTGCGGTGAGATCACAAGTCAGAAGATCAGCTATCACCGCTATCACCCAGTACCGCCAACCCATTTTTAAGCTCTATTATTTTGTATGGAAAGATATGTTTATCAAAAATGTATTGCATAAAATCGATTCGGAATGGGAACCCTCCTCACTCACTTCAGTCCGCCGGATAGATGGATGGATAAATACGGCTGAGCCCTTTGGGTCGGGCGGTAGCTTACGCCACCTAGCCATTTTGTCTTACCCTTTAAGCTTAGAATATTTAAATGTGAAAACTATATTTACTCCGCACTGAAAAGAAAGTGAGGCTATAAAATCCCATTGCTATCAGTTAATAAGAAAATGCCTAGTTTTCTCTTGCTTTCTGCCACCATTCACTTAATCTTTGCTTGGTAATCTCTACTGTCTTGAAATCCACTTTTCCTTCGCTGTCTCTAAAACCCAATGACTTTATTAAATCTATGTTGTCTTCGGTAGGCATAGGGTGAAGCCCTTTACAGTAGAGTATCAAGTACTCAGCCGTCTCGTCCTCCTCTCCACAAGCAACGCACACTGTATCAATTTCCCGGTACTTCGCTCTGTATGTTCTGGTTCGCAAAACACCTGTCCTTGCCTCAAACAACAATGAGATTCTCCTAGAATTGTCATAAATGCTTTCTTTGGCAATAACTGTTTTGTTTAATCTATATATATAGCTTTCCAGAGCCGTCTTTGTCTGCATTCCCTCTAGCCACCGATCTCTTTCTGTGACCTTAACTTTCTTCTTAACTGAGACTTAAAGGGGCGGTGCAACGATATTCAATTGGGATGGTTTTCACTTTACACGAGCTTACTGGCACTAGTGGGACTCAAGGATACTCGCACGCAACGCCACTGACCAAGAAACTCCTTTGTTGCGCTGTAATTTCGAGGACAAAACCGAGTGTTTTCATTCAATCTCTCCTTCGCAAAACCTGATGACGTAGCTGGGCGGTAGCAGTACCGCCCAGTTACGATATTTGAATGCGGCTCATAGATTGGACCCGAGCATGGCGTGGACACTCGATTTGGGCTCGTGATAATCGATCGCTCGAGAAGCATTCGGGTAGTGACCCGTGTCCAATCGCTGCAATGACGACAACAGCCGAACCATAACAATGTCTGAAACTCAGCGCGTGTCCTGTGCCTTGCCAACCCCAGCGCATGGCTATGATCAACATTGGCGGCATATATTCGGCTCCAGATCACGTGGCCGCTTGTTCTGGCTGCGAGTTGAGGGGGTGAACGCTGCTCGTTTTTTTTTTTATTTTTTACTAGGACTCCTATTGCGTGGGGTTTAAAACGAACGAGTATTTCACAGATCATTAACGTCAGGGATCCGTTCTAACCGGCATTTGCGCAAAATACAAAAATCGTTGCATCGCCCCTTTAACTGTCTCCACTTTGTGTCTATACTCCTATAGCTGAAAACCCTTCGTGCCCATTGTTCCCCATCCATTTGCCTCAACCGATCCTCAAACTCTATCTTGCTCACAGCTTCCCTGCCCTCAAATGACGCCCATCCCATATATATGTTTCCTTGTACTCCCTGGTTTGGCGTTTTGCAATGTGCCCCCAAAGCCAGCCTACCTACTCCGCGCTGTTTTATTTCTAGTCTTGCATGCACTTCGGATTTCATGCATAGTACTGCGTTTCCAAAAGTCAAGCCAGGCACCATGACAACTTTCCAAATTTCTCTCACCACCTATACCTGTTGTAGTTCCAAAGTGCTCTATTTTTCATTACAGCTGCATTTTTGTTGCCCTTACATATTATATACTTTTCATGCTCACTGAGATATTCTACACCATCACATATCCATACTCCTAGATACTTGTATTTACTAGCTCTCTCCACTGTAATATTCTGTATCTTCAGCAGCTCAACTTCATCATTGTTAAAAATTATGACTGCTGATTTTTCACTACTGAATTCTAAACCTAATTCCTCTCCTTCCCTACCACAGTTGCTCATTAATTCCTGCAAATCTATCCTGTTGTTAGCCATTAGTACGATATCATCCGCATATCCTCCAATCCTCTCAAATACAACATAAACACAACAGCAAAGGCGATAACGGGCACCCCTGCCTAAGGCCTCGTCCTATCTCTATTTTCCCCGTTGCCTTTCCTTCCCATGTTACAATCACCTTATTATCTTTGTAAATGTTCCTTAATATAGGCACAATTGATATCCAGAAATGCCAGCCAGAGCTGTCTGTTTTCTTTTTGCGCTATTTCTATACACTGTGTTAGAGAAAATATATTGTCCTCCAACCTTCTTTGTTTCCGAAATCCGTTCTGTAACTCGCCCAGTATGCCCTCGCAATCTACCCATTCCTGACTGTCAGTGCTTAAAGTCTCCCGTAAGTTGAGGGGGGTCCCTCGGAGGGGAGAGGGGAGGGGGGGGGGGTTCTGACGAGATGTACTAGATGCACATAATATAAACCCGACTGCTGACTCTGCCCACGCTGTACCTGCAACCCTCAAATTGCTAATCCCCAAATGTCACATCCCTGAACACAAGCTATTTTTTTTTTTGCAAGATATGGTTTTGATTTCACTAATGCTGGGGCTGTGGAGTGGGGTCTCAGACCATCCCTTAAAATCAGTGGGGGGTCCGAGATCCCCTGAGACCCCCCAGACTTTAAGCCCTGCTGACTGTTCTTTATAATCTGCATTACCAACCTGTAAATAACTGGTGTCACGGTTATGGGACGATAATAGAGAGAGTGTACGGTGGAACGCCATCTCTTCGCCGCGCTTCGAAACTTGCGTATCCCATTATGGCTTCCAAGATCGCGAAGCGCGCGCGCGCGCGAAGCGTTCGCGCGCTTCGGGATCGGCCATACACTGCAGTTACCAAAGCAGCCGTCCGGCGCGTCGAACTACGGGAGGCGAGTCGTGGTGAATGAGGAGGAGGGGGAGGGAGAGGGGGGGGGGGGTTGACAGTTACGGCACTTCCCCCCCCCCCCCCCCCCCCCATTTCCCTTAGCGTCTAGTTAGAACGTTAGTTTCGTTTTCAGACGCGCATCTGTGACAGTTTTGCTGTGAAAAACCCATGAAAGCATCAAAGAGGACCCCATAAGGAAGTAATTGAAATTTACTCTTCAGAAGACGGGATGCTAGTTTCTGTTCTAGCATCAAACCAGTTGCGATGGGGCAAATTTTTACGGATCGGTAGAAACGACCCAAACACAGAAAAGCGCCTATTATGAGTTGAAAGTTGAAACATATGGGATGTTGCACACCGTCAGATCGGTCGTGCGGAGCTTCGCTCCAACGCAGACCTCGCGAAAAATACAATAACGGGTCAGCGCTTACCTCTAAAAAACAATGTGCAAAGTAATTATCACATTAAAGGGACACTGACAGGCAGTGGCGTCACAAGGGGGGGGGGGGGGGGGGCGGACCGCCCCGGGTGCAGGGCTCAGGGGGGTGTCGCGGCGGGCCACGAGAGCGGGGGTGGGGGGTGGGGGGGGGGGGGGGGGGGGGGAGTCGCGGCGGGCTTCGCGAGAGCGGAGGGGGGGGGGGGGGGGAAGTCGCGGTGGGCCACGCGAGAGCGGGGAGGGGGGGGGCGGCGGGCTGCCGCCCCGGGTACCCTCGTGACGCCACTGCTGACAGGGTATTTATGCTCGCCGAGGTTTTTAGTTGTACGTGACATATGAGAGCCCAACTACCCAGAACAGAATTTGCGGCTCGAAATTCGGTTTCTTTCCGCCCGAAAACCGCCGATCGAGAACTGGCCGGTTTGAGTCGCGCTCACTCTCACTCCCGTGGTCACGGGCCGTTTTCTAAGGTTTCGAAGCGACCACCAAATTTAATCAAAGTCGTGGGTCATTGAAGGCACACAGTCAATATTAAAAATAGAAAAAATATGAAACCCATTTTTTTGTGGCTTCCAAAAAGCTGCAAATACGTTAAATAAAAAAAAAAAAAAAAAAAAAAAAGGTAGCACAGACAAGCGGATTGGCGTCGTTTCGCGTATCGTGGGGCTAGCGGATGGCAGCGGACGACGGGCGTTGGACCTCTACTTCAGAACTGTCGTTCACGGTACCGGCGAAATCTGTCTTCCTTCGAAAGAGAAATTTTGGAGCGATCAAAAGAACTGATATCCATCCCGTACGACCCGCCGAACCAGCAAGCCGATTGCACGAAGACGTCGCCGAGCCGTCGTCCCTTCTCGTTGCTGAAGACATCGCTCGCTCAAACGGCAAGCACGAAGTGCTTACTTCGAGTGGAATACGAACGCGTATGGTTTCTTTACGAGGTGCGAATTTGGCCTCTGCGTGGTGCTGCCCGACTTCAAGCCGGGAGTGCATGTAATGAAGGGAAATCGGCAGCAAACTTCCGACATACAGTCTACCGGCTCCATCCATTAGATTTAGTTCCTTCAGTAGCTGGGAGGAAGAAGAAGACGCCGTTCCGAGTGGACGTGTTTTCATGTTCACCGCCGAAAGTTCCAAATCGGCTTCTGGCCGAGTTATTCCGTCCACATCTGAGTCTTCTTCTGCCAACAGTATGGATGCGTACCGTATTCTGATGCCCCGTTTGCCTTCAGGTAACGTCGTTCTCAATTCTTTGTTCCTTCACGCGGACATGGCTGCCCGACCATATCGTGCCCCGGATTTTAGGGATGCCATCTGTTCTATTATTGACCCAAAAGACATTATAAGTCTCGGACAATACCAGATGTCACACGTGTGGATGATCACGTGCACAAATGCTCTAGCAAAGGCCAAACTGGCCTCACGCGAGGAGCTTACCATAAAAGGGAAGAGATGTCTCGTCATCGACCCCGAAACGAAAGACGTCAAGCTTAAGTTGATGTGGCTGCCGAGCCACATCGAGGATCGAAGAGTTGTGGAAGCGTTCCAAGCGTACAGAAAGGTGATCTCCATCGAGCGAGAAAAATGGAGGGTCCCAGGGATGGAAACTATGGAAACCATGAATAGACACGTAACGCTGTCGCTAGCAGAGGGCGTGTCCTCCTCCAAGATTCCCTACCTGCTGATGGTCTTCGAATGTCAGTGTTTCGTAATCCTGCCGGGTAGACCTCCGCTCTGTCTCCGGTGCAACAGGGTTGGCCATATCCGGCGCTTCTGTCGGATACCGCGATGCTCGGGCTGCGGACGCTTCGGACATTCCCCAGAAGACTGCGTACTTACGTACGCAGATAAATTGAAGCAAGGAACAACTCGTGGGGAAGAAACATCGACGGAGCTCCTCATGGACGTCAGCGAAGTGGTTGAGCCCACGGGTGAGATCCCTCCTCCCGCTGATTATGAGGGCAAACCAGCTACTGACCAGTCACCTCCTGAGCCTGAAGTAGAAACACAAGAAGAGTCTGGCCAAAAGGTCGCACCTACCCCTGGCGTGTTGGTGTGCTCGGGTTCCTCCACGACGTGCGAAGTGTCACCTGACTTTCCGCCCCTGCCTCAGGTACCCGTAGATGAAAGCACCCTACCCACGACCCACAGCGCAACTCATGACACGACCGACGACGCCTCCCGTGACACGACCCTTGAAAAACCAACCTTGACTGCACCTGAAGAAAACGACGTGCAGGAAATACCATCCCAGAGCCTGGTTCACCAGGAACCACGCATGGATGACACGCCTGGTGACGGCTCATTTGCTCGATCAAAGCTCTTTGATCGAAAGCAGGTAGGCAAGCGCCAAAAGCCTTACACCAAGCATGGAACAGGTTCCAAACCGTCTAAAAGCATCCCTCTGACCGATCATCCCCAACCATAGACTGTCATGAGTAGCGCCCGTCCACTTCGAGTGGCCACCCTAAATGTTAGAGGTTTAAAGTCTAAAAGAAAACAGCATCAACTTCTCCAGCTTTTACACCACCAACAGATAGACATCCTTGCTGTGCAGGAAACTAAGCTTTCAGAAGAACATGAGACCGATGTTGCCTTGGAACCTTTCCTGGCTGATTTTGAAATTTGTGTAAGCCATGCTTGCGGCACCTCAGCAGGATGCTTTCTGTTCTTGAAGAAAGCTAGAGACTTTTCCTCCATTTCCCTGACCATCGATCAGGAGGGGCGCTTCATTTCCTGTGACTTAAAGTATGACGGCGAGGATTGGCGGTTTATGTGTGTGTATGCCCCAAATACAATATCGGCTAGGAATGTGTTTTTTTCTTTCGTAGCTCACCATTTGGTAACAGACAGGAATATTATTCTTTTTGGAAATTTCAACTGTGTATGCAATATCCGAGATCGTGCGCAGCCAACGTCAAGGTATGATTCAAGCGCAACTGTGCTGGGATCAATCGTTGCAGACAACAATCTTGTAGACATCGGTGACCACAAAAATGGAGACTTGCATACACACACTTTCAAAATTCAGCACATGCTCGCCTTGACAGAATTTACGTTCGCGGAGAATTATTCGCTAAAATTAGTGATTATAATGTAAAACCTATTTTCTTTTCTGATCACTGTCTGGTGTCAACATGTATTGGGGAGAGAAAACTGTCATCTTTTCGCATTCCGCGTTTAATGTCACACTCTTATCAGAGAAACGTTTCTCTATTCGCATTCCGGATATTCTCTCATCTGTGCTATGTCTCCCGATGCTTTCTATCTTTGCTAAGTGGGATATGTTTAAACAAGACGTAAAGAGCTATAGAGTATTCTAGTCTTCTTGCGTTTGAACGAAAGGAAGACCGACGAAAACTACTTAACACACATACTACATTATATGAGCTCGAATCTTTGCGTCCAGGAACTTACACAGAGGACATTAATATAACCAAAGCACAGCTACAGCGATATGATGCAGAGAAGTACAGAGGAGCAGTCATTCGTTCGCGATCGGAGAGGTTTCTGCTAAAAGAACCCCCTTCGCGGCGATCTTTAAATGACGAAAGACAGTACGCGCTATTAAAACAAATCCTAGCGATTGACCACGAGGGCACTACCGTGTCTGACACCCCCGGCATCTTAGACGTCTTTCTTGAACATTACAACAACCTCTTCGGTAAAATAATATCAACAGGAGACGAGACAGGCGCAGAAGAGTTGCTTTCACTTTTACCAGTCTTATCAGAGGAAGAAAGAACTATGATAGACGGTGACCTAACATTAGAAGAAGTGCGAAATGCCATAAACGCACTACCCGCGAACAAGACACCTGGCCCTGATGGTCTGGGTGCAGAGTTCTATAAAACATTTATTGACTTATTAGCTCCAGTGCTGCTTGATGTATTCCGCGTCGGATATAAAGAAAAAATGCTTCCGCCTACCTTCTACCAAGGTCATACTGTCTTAATACCAAAGAGCAAAGACGAAGCAGTGTTGAGAAAAGCTGCAGGCTACAGACCAATATCATTATGTAACGTTGACTACAAAATATTTGCAAAATTACTCACAGAAAGAATTCACGTGGTAGCTCACAACTTAATTGGAGAACACCAGACTTGCGGAATACGGGAGAGAACTATTCAGACTAATGTGCACATTGCCAGGTCTGTACTCGACTGTGTGACTGAAGGCAATGACCAAGTTGCATTAGTACAAATCGATCTTTCAAAGGCCTTTGATAGAGTCAGCCATTCATTTTTGTTTCAAGTCCTTGCCCACCTCAATATCGGAGACACCATCCTCTCCGGCGTTAAATTATGTTACAAGGACTGCTCCACCAGGATCATAGTTAATAACACTCTCTCCGATCCGATTGCTATTAGATCTTCAGTCAGACAAGGATGTCCTCTATCTCCACTTCTATTTGCCTTATACATGGAACCGCTTTGCCTGAGCGTGCTGACAAACCTCAATATTCGTGGGTACCAATATTGTTTCTCCGAAGTGAAGTTGTTGGCTTATGCCGACGACGTTGCCATTTTTTGTGCCGACAAAGACAGTGTAGAAGCCCTACGCGTAACGCAGAAATTTTGCGCAGTCACCGGTGCGTCGGTTAATAATGATAAGTCCAGCGGATTTTGGCTAGGCATGTGGGGAACAACACCATCCAAATTTGCAGGGATCCACTGGAATCAGCCATCAATAAAATACCTTGGCGTACCACTAGATCAGGCCAGGAACAGTGGGCTATATTGGGCGTCAGTTGCCACAAACATTAAACGGAAAATAGATGGCTGGAGGGTGCGAAACCTTTCCATTTTTACTAAGGCTGCCGTGTGCAATATTTTCCTTACGTCTAAACTTATGTACGTGTTACAAGTCCTCCACTGTGCACGCCCACGTATACAAGCGTTCCATCGACTTTTCGCGACTTTCATTTGGAGTCCCTCGTGGGAACGGATGAGGCGAGACAATTTATTCCTCCCCCTTGAGTGTGGAGGGTTGGGTCTTGCCCACTTATTTGTCCGTCAACTCGTATCTAGATTATTTTTCTTTAGGAATATCAGACATCCGCTACTGGCCTCGCTAGTTCAGACGAAGCTTGCGCCGCATTTGCCCTTTTTGATAGTCTCAACGACGGATGACGTTTCGTGTGTTCTAAGAGGATTTTGGAAAGAAGTTGTAGACACGTTGTTATTTTTAAATGTCCGGTTTTCTTTGGAATACTTGTTTAGTGTTTCTAGAAAATGTTTGTCTCAGGCCTTAGTTGAAAATTTTTTCACACTACCGATTTATAGATCAAGGTTTAATGACAGCCCTGGACAGGACGTTTTGAAAAGAGTTAAAAAGATGTGTGTATCGCCTACTGCAAAAACATTTTTCTTTCAATTACACACTTCCACACTTCCGGTTAAAGCGTGGCTACAGGAAAGAGGGTTTTTCGTTCCATGGTCTATTAACTGTCGATTATGCAACAAACCGGAAACCATTGAACACTGCTTCATATACTGTAATGACGCAGTGTATTTTTGGGACGTTCTCCAACGAACACTGAAAAAGGATATCGACTTCACAGAACACAGTATACGATTTCTCCCCGTTGAACAACATGGAGTTGTCCCTTACGATTTATTTATGCTTCTTGGGCTGCATAGTTTGTGGAAGTGCCGGATGATCGACAGAAATGCCGAACAGCCCCGTACGACCAGATCGCTTTTCATTGAAGAGGTAGCGAAAGTGCGGAGTGTGTACGAGGCCCGCCCACCGGTGCCAGATTGGTTTAGCCTCTTTGACGCGTGCTTAAACCTACCGCACTTTTATATTGTGTAAATATGTAAATATCGCTGTTTATGTGTTGGGTGAATGGTAAATTCTAGCCAATGTAACCTTTTACTTTGTACAGAACTACTAAAGATGTGTGTTTGTCGCCCCACGTGATTCACGTGCGCGTGTGTGAGATTCTGGTGACTGGTGGCCTGTGCCTGCACCATTGGTTAGCATGTGTGGGTGGGACTCTACGTGCCACGTTGTGTGAGGTGGACTGTGACTTTTGCACCTTTTGTGTTGTTTGTGTGTGTACTGTGGGACTTGGCTGAATAGCTATTAGTGAATTTCCATTTATTAAAGAAAAAAAAAAATTCCTTCAGTAGCTCAGTGGAAAGACCTCCGATTTACACGCAGCGGCCACGGGTTCGATCCCTGGTGCGGGTGTACCATTTATTTTTTTTGTAAAAGCATTTTGCGATGTTTTTGTAACAATTATCACTGAAAAAAACAACAATTGTTGTGGACGATACGTCGCTGAACTAAATGGTATGGGATTTCATTTTTGACACCTGCGAACTCAATGTAGTCACTTTCCACAAAATGCAAGGAGCATATGAATCGGGTAGCGTCCGCTTTCCGAGCTTCGCGTAACTGTTCTACAGGAATTGCAGCCAGCCATTGATCCCGACCCGTTCATCTTTCGGAAACTTGGGCACTCTGCCGCACACTGCCACCTTCAGATGCAGGACATGTGAGGCAACTCTTCACGCAATATCTTGGGAGTATTCTTTTCGGAGCCGATCACGGGAATTCGCCACACTACGGCACTCGGGCACTCACTACTAATTGCCAACACTTAAATGTACAAAACAACTCATCTTGAAGTACAGAACATCGAGCGGGACAAACATAACTGCAAAGGAATCGCACGGCGAGCGAACGCATTTCGTCTGCTACATGCGGAGAAAAAAAAAAAAAAAAGAAAAAAAAACGCACGGTCGGGTGTAGCCACGTGACTTCCGCCAGTCTCACTATCCTCTCCACTTCTCCGTGTGGTGCGGGAGTTTCGGTTTCGCTTTCGAGCAGTTGCGTTTTTTGGCTTTGTTTAAAAAATACGTGACTCTGTAGCAAAATATTAATTGGGTTGTATTCCGACACCATAATGAATCGCCTGACAAAAAAAGAAAAACATTTTTGGGGGGTGTCAGTGTCCCTTTAAGGACTGAATGAATGATAGCGACGATAGCATGAAGAAGTTTTTTGTATTATGTCTTTGTTGCGCCATTTGCTTTTCCCAGAGTTTTCGCTCTTCAAAATAAGAACGACAAACCAGAGAGGAATTTATTATTGTTTGTACTTCATATTTAGGGTTCGGCGTTTTCGGTTTTTATTTTTTCAAAATTCGGCGTACTTTTTTCAGTGTTCATTTTAAAATTCAATTTTCGGGTTTTTTCGGTGTATATTTATTCCCAAAAAGGTTTACCGTTTTTGTTTCGGAGAATATGAAAGAAACACCATTGGACACCGGATAAGAGGGTCCTTGTAGCTGTGATACTTGTGATTACTCAAGGAATGACGGCACATATATATACGTCGTCTTCGCTACAACTTCCGTCAGGACACACCTCAAAATGTTCAGCACGCTTCTTTTTTCTTCCCACTCTAACGACGTGTCCGTCTGAGGTGATGACAGTACAGTAACCAGCGGAATGGCAAAAGAAAAAAAAAATCAATGTATTTATGTTTTTAACCACATGGAAGTTTGAGAGATGGGCCGGGAACTTGACACACAAAGCCCGATCACAGAAAGGACACAGATGTCCCTTGAAGGCCAATCCAAAACCTCTTTTGTTGCATGTTGAACCTTGGAAGAGGGCAATCACGAAGGCGTCACACAATATGTCGAACCTTGCAAAGCCCTCGCTCCCCACCCCAATACCCCAACCATCTCGCCGCGGCCCTAAAAAACTGACCTTTTTCGGTTAAAACCGAATTTTAGAAAACGAATTATACGTACTTTTATCGGTATTTATCGGTTTAAACCGAACCTACAAACTTACCTTTTCCGGTTAAAACCGAATTTTCGAAAATGAATTCGGCGTACTTTTATCGGTTTAAACCGAAAACTCCAAACCCTATTCATATTGTAGCGATGCTGCTGAGGCGCGTGCCGGGAACCACGGAAAACGAAGACAATGCGCGTAAAGATTGCACGTGACACACTTCTAATCTGGTCTACTTTTGTTATGGACGTCCTTTTGTAAAATGAAAACGTAACAATATTTTTGTGAAATAGAGAATATGACACATTTTTCTGTACTGTGCGTAACCTCCTTCCAGCTGACAATTGCAGGAATAAATACCCCGAAAATTGAAGCACAAAAAATAAATATAAGAACAAGAAAAAGAAGTTTTGACCCGTAGTCCGTACTCCTTTTTTTCTACGACTGTGATCCTTTCCCTTCCAGTCTCCGGTTAATATCAGTATGGTAAACTTCCACCAGCTCGCCTGTGCACTAACTGCATTTTTGTGAAATGTGCCGCAGTAAAGACAAGTCACGTACATTGTGCTAGATTATAGAAACATGTTCTGGGATGACAGCCAGACTGAGTTGGTGTCCAGACAGCCAACCCCCAACATCAGTAGAAGTCAGTCTTGCAAATCTTTCTGCTAAAGTCAGTGCTTGACCCAAGCACCTGGTAAAAAAAAAAGGTGTAACTGTAAAGCTAACTCAGTAACGCTGTAAAGCTAACTCACACAGAGCGTTCATTACCTACTGCTTCAGTAGTACAAATCACTTATTATAGAAACTAATCATACCAGCGTGCGTCCTCCAGTCTGGCAACGAGCGTTTGCATGTAGCAACATCTGGTACACTAAATACAAATAAGTGCACATATGTAGTTCTGTTTTTCCGGTTTTTGCACATGTGTCGTCTTAATATGCCACTTCACACACTTTTTGCTTCATTTTTCGGCGTTCTTATCTGCAGATGGCACAATCACTTGGGACTGCCACACAGCCCTCGTGTGCAGCAAGGTAGGAGAGCCAGAATCTATTTGGGATTCCGGTCTTGACTCTCATTCAGAAATGAAAGCTGCTCAGAACTACACATCATGCATTACTTTTCAATTACAAGGCAGTACAATAGAAACCAGCTATTACCTGACCTCTTACGAATGTTTTGTCCATTAATAACAAATTAGTTTATTTTAAGCAGCACTAACACAGCGAACATATGAAAAGAAAATATAGGGGGCACTATGTTCTAAAACAACCGATGTTATGGGCGACGCCAAGGGTTTGAATTTTCCACTTTGTGCTCAGGTCTAAACAGAACACCAGAGGCATTCAACCCCAATACTAGCCAGCACGCATTGACATTAGGCACAAGGTAGGTATGAAATCTTGGAACAGTAATATATATTAAAATTCTTTTATTTCTAGCACCTTAGAAGAGAGACAAATCTCAAGAATTTGTACCCTTCCTTGTTGGTTTATTGTTGGCTTTTCTCATCTTTTGTACACAACCTACTCCTTCTCCAGATGCCTCTGGCCCCATGATAGACAAAACAATTTTTACAACGAAGTATTAAATTTCCATATTGCTAAAATGGTTATGAAACATAATAGCAAATCCCAGTCATCTCCTTTCCATGCGAGCCAAATTATGCTGCAACAAAACATCCCGACACGACAGAAACAAAGCCCAGCTGAGCATAGCACATACACATGCCAATAGGGCCTCAAGAATGGCCCTATTCCTGTCTCCCCCAGTTTTTGGTGTTGTGAAAGGATCCACCAGTCCTCAAGGCATCAGGACCACTGCCCTGAGGACATCTGGCCCAGAGGAGAAAGTCCACATCATAATGAACAGGGTACACAGCAGGAAGGCACTTTCTTAAGACATTGTTTATTTTGTCCACTGGCAACATACGAGAATTCGGGAGACAACAGTCTCGCACGTTTTCTTTTTTTCTCTTCTTTTTGTAGGAGTGCGCTTTCCGGGGCAGCACAACAGCATTTGAGCAAGTGCTCCCCCTCCCCCATCATCCACGACATGCAATTGGCGGAAACAAAACACCAAGGGGGGCCTAAGTAAAATAGAATTAGTACGCTCTACAAAACCATGATTCCAGGCACCCGTGTTGTATAGAAACGGGACTTCAGAGGGGGCAAACTAAAATGAACTTCCTAAAGAAAAAAAAAAAAAAAAAAACTAGGTTCAGGGATGAGATTATGTACATTTTTACATTTCGTGCAGCCCAAGCGGTAGCTAAAACTTTTCTTGGAATATGTACAAATTGTTGGTGGCTGCCACAGCCACCACATTCTCCTGCGGATGCCACGCCGTGTGCAGGATCTTGCGGTTGAAGTCAAGACAGTCCACACTAATCTCTTCTTTCTTCCGCTTGCCACCCGTGCACACCTGAAATGGGAGGGCACTCCATCACTCTCCACGCCACTCTACAGTCACCTGGTGGGTAATGGGGTATTCACACGAGTGAGAAATCCAACACGTTGCTCCTAGGGGGGGGGGGGGGGGGGGGCGTCACGTGATGCTGATGTCACGTCTTTCTGAGGTGGTGCACTGACATCGAGCTCCGCGACGGAGGCGTGGAGGGAATGATCAGATGGTACAAACATTCCTCGACTCACACGCTGGCGACGCTGGCTACGCGTCGGAGGCGAGGAGACACGCCTTGCCGGCTGTCACGCAGTTCTGTCGGGAGGTTTTTCCCTCGTGTGAATACAGCATAAAGCATGCACAAAGCTGCCATCCAAATAAGCCTGCCTAAAGCCTGCACTATGAAGCAAGAATCCACATTTATCCAATCCGTCATCAAGAACAGTGACAGAAACATTCATCGCTATTGCAGTGATGGGAGCGCCATCTTACTTTTTGTTGCAGGCAAAATGTTGGTCTGGAGCAGCCATTGATCCTTTTCAAGCAGATCCCAAATATGTTAGCACATCATTTGAAAATAAAACGATTGTATCACTAAATGAATCAAACTTTGATAGTAACTCAGGGTTCATCTTTGATATTGAAGCATATACTTATTACCTTTTGCAATTATAGCATGTATCATAAAAGTACATGATGCACAACTTTCCTTTTACTTAGGGAGTTAATTTCTTCTGTCAATATCAGTTATGAGAACTTCCAGAAAAACTAGCATATCCCCTAAAACGTCAATCAATGAAAATATGTTCCACCAAGATTTATGAACCTACACAACTCAAGTATCTAATTCTATAACTGAAAACCACCACTCCCAAATATTACCAAAAATTAGAGTTGAGCTTTAAAAGTACACTCATAATTCTGCAAGAGTTAGCAGCATTGGAGCCAGGGTTGAGTCAGAGTTCTGTGCCTTTTCAATCGACTGCTGTGCGGGAACCATTTCCAAGCCCCTCACACTAACACACGGGTGTTCCCTCGCTTAAAGGGGCGATGCAGCAATTTTTGTATTTTGCGCAAATACCGCTTAGAACGGATCCCCGACGTTAATGACCTGTGAAATACCTGTTCGTTTTTCACCACACGCAATCGAAGTTGCAGAAAAAAAATAAAGAAAAACGAGCAGAGTTCACCCCCTCAACTCGCAGCCAGAACAAGCGGCCACGTGATCTGGAGCCGATTATATGCCGCCAATGTTGATCATAGCCATGCGCTGGGGTTGGCAAGGCACAGGACACGCGCTGAGTTCCAGACATTGTTATGGTTCGGCTGTTGTCGTCATTGCAGCGATTGGACACGGGCCACTACTCGAATGCTTCTCGAGCGATCAATTATCACGAGCCCAAATCGAGTGTCCACGCCATGCTCGGGTCCAATCTATGAGCCGCATTCAAATATCGTCACTGGGCGGTACTGCTACCGCCCAGCTACGTCATCAGGTTTTCCGAAGGAGAGATTGAACGAAAACACTCAGTTTTGTCCTCGAAATTACAGCGCAACAAAGGAGTTTCTTGGTCAGTGGCGTTGCGTGCGAGTAACCTTGAGTCCCACTAGTGCCAGTAAGCTCGTGTAAAGTGAAAAACATTCCAATTGAATATCGTTGCACCGCCCCTTTAAAGGGGGGGGGGGGGGGGGACGAATTTGCATCTCGTCATTTTTAAGTTGTTTATCGTGTCCCAGACAGAGAAAACATCTTCAGTAAAAAATGTTGGGATTCCACTGCATAATCGCAAAGCAAAAGTCGAGCTTTTTCCCCCACCTGCAGCCGCAAGTGGCAGAAGAAGGAACTACGGCGAAAAGCTTACGAGACCTCGCTCGGCTCTAAGCTGTAGCATAACGCTCGCTAATGTCAGCAGAGAGAGGGAGAGGAAGCGTCTTCCGAGAGAGCACACGGGAACCTACACGGCACTCCGAATGAAGTCACTATACTCTGTTTCATACTTAGCGTGCAACGCTGTCAAAGCTACTGGCGCGAGCGCGTGGCTTCATCTATGGTTTTGTTTGCGCGAGAGCGCGTGCAAATGATCAACGAGATCAAGCCCCACGCTAGCGCCAGTAGCTTTGACAGCGTTGCACGCTAAGTATGAAACAGAGTATAGGAGTGCGACCAGGTGTGACCCTGAAGACTGGGAGTAAGTTGAGGGGTGCCAGAAATGCCAATATTTATCTTCTTTTTTTTTTTACGCAACAACTAGGACACGCAGGCGAAAACAGGTTTCTGTTCTTTACTTCAGAAGTGTCAGAGGGCAACTTCCACAAATTTTTTATTGAAGTCCTGAAATCGTTGCACCCCCCCCCCCCCCCCCCACCCCTTAAGCCATTTCTCTTAGCACACCGATGCAAAGTGGTGAAGCTCGACGCACGCGCACCCGTGGGAGGTGGTGAAGGATGACGCGAGCGGTGATAGTACCATGGCTTGAAGGCATGTGGATGAGGTGATAAGTGATCTTATCAGGAGTACGAGACCCTGGTTCTCTCTTATCACAGCAGCTGCTATACTACCAGTTTATGAATTTTCCAGTAACTTTTAGCTCTGTGACATCGCCGACATCACGGCACCGTCGTCTGGAAGTTCAGACAGTGATGTGGCCAGCACGGTCAACGAATTTTTAACTAGGGTGACAAGAGACATCTACAAAATACATGCTTGTACCCTTTTCGTTCTCTTTTACTTTCAACCAATATTGATTTTTTTGTTGCTTTGTTTAGGTTTTTTTTTACACAGGTGTGGCACACTTTTTAGCCAAAATGGCATTTTGGCACGACATGTAGCAGACTTGCGTTCATGACGCAAATTGGCACAGCACTTCCATTGCTGCTACTGCTATGTGGTTATCACTTTTTGGTTCCCAGACCGATGTCCCTTGCACTCACACACCTATGTGGTGCACACTTCCGAGTGATGAATCCCTGAAGGTTCAGTCCAGTATTCCCAAGCAACTATACTCCAGAAACAAATCCTAGAATATCTCACCGGTCTAACCCTTTCACCTCCTCCATGTACAAGAATTTCATGCAATTTGAGAATGAAAAAACAGTGCCGCTACACAGATGGTTAAAGAAAACCGAGATATTATACTTGTGACAATAAAGGCCCGTTCACACTCTTGCAACCGAGTACGATAGAGAGAGACGAGACCTGTTGAAACCTCTTAAAATTTCTTAGGACACTGGCACTATTTATGCGGTGACCCTGGAACTGCATTTCGCAAGAGCGAAAGTTTTGCGGGATTTCCAAGGTCAAATGTGCATAATACCTATAAGAAAGGCCCATTTATAACGTTGACAAAAGTTTTTCGAGCCAAGAAAGAAAGGATAATATGCGAGAGAAATAGAAAATATGCCGAACCACCATTAGAGTTCCTGTATAGGCTCCCTACGGAAGCCAAAGTTGCGCGTTTGATTCCACATGCCGCGTGCCGCCCTCGCCGCTATTCGCCGAGATCCGATCACGTGAGGAGCCGTATCAAGTGTCGTGCAGCAAAGTAGACGTTGCACGCGCCCCGGCGTACGTTCCCAGTGCTATTCGCCGAATTCAGTCACGTGGGGAGCTGGATCCACATGCCATGCGTGAACGCGCAACTCTGGCTCCCGTAGGGAGCCTATACAGGAACTCTACTCTCGTTGTAAGAGATATTAACCGCCGAATTCACAAACCTCACTCCAATTGAGGGGCCCCTCCACTTCCTCGAGGAAGGCGCAAGGGCCGGCGCTGGCCAATCGCGACAACGGAGAGGCGGCCTAGGCTCGTCGCAATGGACCTTTTCCGAGAAGCGTTCTGCGCACGTGCGAGCGCCCGATGCCAAGCGGATGAAGTCGGCACGAAAATTCAAGGAAATTCGGAAGGAGGATGTGGATCAGCGAGTAGAACACGTAATTGCAGCATATATATAATTGTGTTACACAAAAAAAGAAAGTGGACGGAAAGAAAAACACGACGTTTGGGTAGACGCCATGGATGCCCCTTTTTAAAGTCGCGTTGGGCACGCGCAGCAGTTCAGAGAGCGAAGAAACTGGTAGCGTAGCTCCCATTATCGATTGGTAGCGCAGGTAGGTCACTTCCTCAATTTTTAGTTCGTGCAGCCACCGCCTGGTGCCGTTAGGTATGTGGAAAAGGTCCATTGGCCAGCGCCGGCCCTCGCGCCTTCCTCGAGGAAGTGGAGGGGCCCCTCAATCGGAATGAGGTTTGTGAATTCGGCGGTAAGAGGTTTTAACACCCGGTTCTAAGAGGTTGCAAGCGTGTGAACGGGCCTTAAGGGGAGACACTATCCAGAAAAACAATTTCTGCAAAAAATGTTGATTTTGAAAAATGCCACGTTTACATCTAGAGAGCATTCCCAGAAAGTTTCATCAATTTACACTGGATAGTTAATTTTTCATTAAATTATTTTCGGTCCACCGATGCTAAAGAACAGGTAGAGGTTGGAGCACTTTGAACGCGTTTTTCTCAGTTCAGCTTTGTGGCAGCAAATCGCACCTTAATAAAACTATCGCTTCAGTATGAAACTATAGAGAGACTTAATATTTGTGGCTTATATGCCGAAATTTTATGGAGCCGGTTACTATGAACTTAGATTTTGCATTTTCATGTTCCTTTATTATGAAAAATTGTAATTTTGAAAACTTGGTAAATGTGAAAAAAAAAAAATTGTTTTTTATAAATTGTTTTTTTTTTTTTTGCTTGAAAAACGCTAAATTTCTCAAATTTCTTTTCATAGCAACTGGCAACAGGTATTCCAGTATGCATTTCACCAGAAAAATATTTGGTTATCAACACCATTTCTCAGTGATAGATTCTTTGAGCAGATTCCATGCAAAGCTATGCTTTACTTCGTTCTCGGGGGTATAGTACCTTATAAAATTGGTTCACAGGGCTGAAACTTTGCACGCCCTCCTTCTATACGGCTACAAATACCACCTGCAAATATCACACAGATTGAGTGAACAGTTCAGAAGTTGACATTCCCAGGTAGTGTCCCCCCCTCAAGTAAAGAAGCCCAAACAAATAAAACAAATAAACAATCTGTAACCATAAAAACAAAGTAGCCGAAAGTCAAACTCGTTACCTTGGGTTACACGACAACATGCTACACTCAACCCCTTGGCTACTAATCATGAGTGTCGCTCGTGCTGTCTATACGGACCAGAAAGCTCGACCACAAATCTGGCTCATGTTTCGGTTTCAGAGCATACTTTGGGCGCTCTCCAGCAGATGGCAGCTCTACCACTACCGCTCCGCCCCCTTCAGGTACTTTTGTCGTTTCTTTCAAACTTCTACCAAAAAAAAAAAAAAAAAGTTATATTTTCTTGGGAAAACAATTTGGTGTCTGCAGGTGGAGAGAAAGGCGACATGGCCATATGGACTCAACGAAGGAGGTCCGCTTCAGCCAAGGAAGAAATATAAAAACTTTTATTTGAAAGTTACAAGTGCTCCATTTTTGATGACGTGTCATACCATCACTTCGATAAATCAAAAACTGTTTAAAATCGGCAACCTTCATGGAAACTAAAGGAAGCTTCATGGAATTGAAGGGATAGGATTGGGCGTCATGTCATAGATTTTATGGGGACCCACGGAGTCCAAAGGGCACCGGTGTAGAAGTACCAGTACCAGAGTCGGGGGAAGCTCCGCAAGAGCAGCAGGGAGGTAGAAACAGAAGAAAGTGGGAGGAGATTGGAGAACAATTAGAGGCTGAAAATTTCAGTGTATGTGGAAGCGGAAACTCACTTTAGAGATGAAAGAAACCACCGTACATGCCATGCTACTCCTGAATGGGATGCAACTGGAGGTGAGGTGAATGCAAAGGCAGAGGTCTAGGCATGTTAGTTAAAGGACAGGACTGGGAAAGAGACAAGGAAAACTGCAGAGAGCACTTATGGATGAGAGGTAGGGAAACAGGTCTGAACACACTCTTCTGGGATTTGCTTACCTGAAAACAGGAAATGGCTCAAGGGAGGAAAATATAGAACACTTTACATGTATATCGAGGGACATCAAAGAAATTGGCCTTAATCAGGAAATAATTACCATAGGAGACATGAATGCCCACTTAGAAGAGTTTGATGGATTCACAAATAAAACTGGAAAGTTGCTAGGAGATTTCTGTGATGCCCTGGACCTAGGGTTTGTTAATACACAAGTAAAATGCGACGGGAAAATAATGTGGGAATGAAACAACTCAGACTCAACAACAGACTACTGCCTCATGTCCCACAAACTGTATGACAGGCTAGGAAGTATAGAAATAGATGAGGAAACTACAAAAAGTTTAGGGAGTGACCACAAAAGAATTCAGATTAAATTTAGCGCATCCGAACTAGAACAACAAGCTCAGGAGCAAGCAGGTAAGCCGATACTAAGTGAAGCTCAAATACAAAAAGTACCTAAAAGTATTGAGAATATAGTACCGAAACAACCAGAAAGAGAATGGATGTATAAGGATTTAATAGGAATCTTTAAAAGAGAATTAGAGAAGCATCGAATTAAACAAAGAGGAAAGCAAAAACTAAGACACAAACCAAAGCTGGTGAAATAAGGAGGTCAAAGTAGCCATATTGCAGAATAGTGGAACAATAAATACGGCCACAAGAGAATGGGATAAGGCAGAAAGTAAGGTTCCGGCAGGTACAGCGACAGGCCCAGACAACATATCCATGGAAATCATTAAGACACTAGGAAAAACAAGCAAATTGAAGTTACGGCATGTGATTAATCAAATAATTATAAGAGGAAAGGTACCCAATGATTGGAAACTAAGTAAAATGAGACTAATAAATAAAGGCAAAGGAAACAAAGACAACATTAAGGCATTATCACCCAATAACGGTAACTTCAGTTATATACAGATTAGCTAAGCAGATAGTAAAACGGAGAATGGAGGAATGGGCAGAAGGTATGCAAATACTGGGTGAGCTCCAAAATGGATTGCGAAAAGATGGAAGACAACTTATTCATCACCACACAATGAATAGAAATAGCAATGTTGAACCAAACTCCTTTATGGTTAGCTTTTTTGGGCATCAAGGGAGCGTACGATAATGTGAGCCAGGAAAAACTCTGGGGTCAGCTGAAGGAGTATAACTTAGATGCAAATTTGGTTAGACTTTTTCAGCCGGTGTACACAGACAATATGGTAGTTATAGCATGGGAAGCAGAAACTACACAACTCGCAGCAATAAAACGAGGGCTCAGGCAGGGCTGTCCATGTCACCTCTGCTCTTCATGATATATCTCAGTGAAATGGAAAAGAAATTAGAGCAGAGCAACTTAGGTCTTGATGAGAGTTATATGAGAGGGGGGAGAAATGTAGTACAGGTAATACCAGGACTGATGTATGCGGATGACATAGTACTTATGGCAGATAACCAGGATACGCTACAGGAACTCACTGGAATATGTGGAGGGGAAGGGGACACCTTGGGCTTGAGTTTTAGTAGTGACAAGTCTGGAGTAATTGTGTTTAACGACAAAAAGAGGGAACCCCTGAGAATACAAGATATTGTAATAGACCATGTAGGAAAATACAAATATCAGGGAATCTGGCTCAATGAGGGAAGGCAATATCTAGAGGAACAAGAGGGGAATATTATTAGAAAAGGGAAAAGAAATCATCTATTATCTAGCTCAAGGCACTATGGAACTATGAAAGATATGAAGTGGTCAGAGGTATATGGAAAGGAGTGATGGTACCAGGACTGTCTTTTGGCAATGGGGTACTGTGCATGAAATCAGAGGGAGTACAGGAGGACATGAGCAGGCCGTTTTCTAAAAGCACAGAGGCAATTAGTAAGTTCAAATTTAAACGAAGGTTGAGCGAAATGGATGATACGCGCTAGGCACGGAAGGTGTTCAAGTATCTACAGGGGGAACAGCGCACCAGCAATACAGTCACTCAAGTCAACACACATACAAAAGAAAGAGACACTTACACAGCGCTGACTGTCAACTCTCAGGTGTATTTACACTTCATCGTCTTTTTCTAATTTGTATTATAGGCTAGGGCATGGGATAATAACTGGTCTTTTTCTTTTCTTTCGATATGAAGCTAAATTTAAAGCTAACTAAATTGAAATTAATGTAGGGCTAGGTAGTCTAATTCTTTTTGCGATAAGGTTATTGAGGGAGTACTAACACATCTGTCGTTAAGTTTAGCGATTTTCTCTGCCTCGATAATTTCTCTTGTGAGCTGGTTGTGGTGCTTGCCAAGCACAGCGCAGTTATTCAGCAGCACTGAGCAGCAACAGTCCCAAAAAATGAATGCCTAAATGTCCGGAGTTTTTGTTGGTGTATGTGTTCTCGTGCTCACGGAGGCGATCGTTGATCGATCAATGAGCAACCAACTCGCCCGAACCTCAGTGTTAACAAGTGTTCAAGTATCTATTCATGAAAAGTTTAAACACAAAATGGACAAACCGAACTCGAAAGCTTACATTTTAATACCTCCACACTAGTGATGGGGCTGAGCAGACTACTTCAGTGAAAAAGGGAGTCAAAGAGGCAAAAGAAAAATGTAGGAGGTAAGAATGCAGGAAAAATCAGCTCTAACAATGTACAGGACATAAGAAAGGAAAATGTGTTTGACAATTCACTGGGAAGTTTTTTTACTGTTTGAGCCGAGAAAGAAACACATCATGTGCCACCTGCCATAATGAGAGCGAGACACTAGAGCACGGTTTTGAAGTGCACGAGGCTTTGCCCTGCCCTCCCTGAAGAAGCAAGATTTGGCCGGGGCCCTGGGTTTCACTGGCAACAATGGAAGGACAGAAGAGAAAAGGATTACAGTCGCAAAGAGGTGGTTAGAAGATTGGTGGAAATTATCTAGGGAAAATTGAATGGTGTGCAACCAGCTAGCACAGCTGGGGACAGGCGGGACAGAGAAAAATTGAGACTCCCTCCCCCGTGGCTCCGGCCCAAAGTCTCAACCCTGTCCCCCAGTGGGTCCGGTCCTGGGGTAATGCCGACAAGGTTTGACCAGAGGAACATTGGCGACTCCCTCGCCGGGGGGAAGAGGCGGGGGGTGATGTTTTTTAGTTTTTTTGCACAATTTCCCAAAGGTCATCCTGGTGATATCCCACATGGCCTGGTGATAGTCAGGGGAGGAAAATAGCTTAGAAGGGCGGGAGGAATCACATGTTTGTCTTTGTTTAGACTTGGGCGCAAGCTGCCGCCCTACAAAGGGTATAGCCATTAACATCAATCCATCCAGCATAAAAGGAATACTGCAACAAAATTCTAGCACCTATTTTATTGTCTAAATGTCAACCACGTTGGCCACACCATGGAGACACCAATTTTTTTCCTTGAAAAGACACCATAACATTGTTTTAAGCAACAAACCAAATGTTGTTACGTCACTCTGAACTTGAAAGCAGCGCCGCTCCGCTGCTTGCGCGCCAGCCCTGTCAAACCTGATTTTCATTCTCTACCGGCCTATTCAACTCCTACAGGGAGCGGGGAAAAGCAACTAAAAACGGCCTGTAACATGTTGACACCAAGTGGCGGAGCTCATAACCACGCCAGCCCCCAAGCAGCTTTGCCCGTGCTGGGCCAGTTTATATCATGTCTCCCGTGATGCATCGCGCTCTCCAATGGCTGATCTTCGAGCGCTGCACTCATTTGGAATTGGTCCTTTCGAATGAAAAATATAGCCATCCGTTTAAAACACAAGCGTGTGATTGTCATTAGCTGATATAGCTGATCATAGTTAACTTACTTCTGAACGTGAGAGGTATATTTTAAGTTTCGATACAGTATACCTTCAGCTTGGCCACGAGATGTTGTTGTTACTTTCTACCTTCGTGAATATTTCCAACATACCACACAGTGAAGAACTACTGAATGGGCATATCAAAGGGCCAGGTGAATGTGTCCTTTATTTCTTGCACGAACTGCCAATATTAAATAGAATTTCATCGTGTTTTACGAAGCACAAAAGTTGGTACGCTGCGGGTAACAAAACCTTGTCCTAAATTAAGGCTGCCATATTTCCTACATCCATCAGCGGAGGAAGAATAGCACGCCATCTCGGCGTAACTGACTATACGCTGCATTAACTTTCCTTTGCAAGCTGGAGAAGCAAGCATGGCCTCAACAGTACTGCGGAGAAAAAGCAAAGGGTGATGCGCTATGCTTACCCCAGTTTCCACCTCACCACAGCCAGCATCAGCTGGTGAGGACGGGCTTAGACCGGAGGTACCCTACTTAACTGTACTTTACCTCGACTATTCAACCTACACTCTCGCAACAGTGAGAAATGTTAACCCGTCAGTCGTTTCGATTGCTCGTATAAATTAGATAATACACAAAACCTGACATTAAAACCACATCGAAAAGTTAAAAAAAAAAAATGCAAACCAGACACAGATGAAGGAAAACAGACATGCTGCAGTCACTAACAGGAGGAGAATGGCAAGGAGGTCCATCAGTTGTCCCGCCTCCATCGCAAGCTCCTTACCCTTGATGATACTTCGGCATCTCGCGAGCCCCAAGCGCAGCCAACGTATGACACAGCCAATGCATGCTGGAGGCCGGGCATTGGAAAGAGACCCCGCCATTCTTATCTTGACAGTGACTATACATGTCCACATACCAGCCAAAGCATTAAGACCACCCCTACATCGTGGGAATGAGTGTGCCTGGCTGATCCGTGCCATCTACCATTTCCTGAAGCGGATGGTGGATAATGGTTGCCAGGGAGAGAGAGGTATTGTATATACTGTCGACTATGTGTGCATGTAACGGAAAACGCTGCCGATTCAAGCGACTTTGACAAAGGGCAGATGGTGATGTCGAGATCACTGCTGACCAGTAAACCCTTCGTGGCTTGTCTTACCCGCAAGAATTGGAATCTTTCAACAGGACAACGCTCAATATCACTAGACCAGATTAGTGCTACAGTGGATTGAAAAGCATGATGAATTCCAGTTGATGTCGTGACCATATAACTCGTCAGATATCAGTCCTATTGAGCACATCTGGGAGCTCAGAGCTCACAAGCTACCTTCTCGTAATCTACAGAAATTGCGCGACCTGTGCTTGTGAATCTGGTACAATCTTACTCAAGGCACTGACCAGATACTTGTGGAATCCATGCCAAAATGGGTTGCAACTGTTTTGCATGCCAAAAGTGGATAAGTGCGGTATAGGTGGGTGCTCATAACGTTTTGGCAGATCAGTGTATGTCTACCTTCCTTTGTCTGCATTTAGTTAGCACTAGGGTTGTTTTTTCATAGAAAACCGATAGAATAAATAAAAAAATACACTAACCAGTAAAATATTGTTAATTTTGAATCATTCGAATAACTCGGATACTCCTGGCATGCATAAAAAAATTATTATCTTTTTTTTTTTAGGTTAGCAGCTTTACACCAGGGTTCTTCTTAAAGGGATACTGAAGCGAAACTTGAAATACACCTATTATGGTCAGAAATAGGTTTAATATGATCAATGATATCCATAATTCATAATCGCGCGTTTGTATTTTGAACGGATGGCTATATTTTTCACCCTGAGGGGCCCGATTGGGCGCGCGCTCGAAAATCAGCCATCGGAGAGCCCGATGCGTCTTGGGATATTCGGCGCATTTCTGACGTCACTTGTGCCAGACGGGAAAGGCTACGGCGTGAATGTTGTGGTTACGAGCGTTGCCACTTGGTGGCGCGTCGACGATTTACAACCTGTGACAACCTGGCCGTTTGAGATGTGCAAGGGCTGCACGCACGCTGCACCACGGCAAGTCGGCAACCACGGCAGCACTGACAAAACCAGCTCGGAGGCCGGATTCTCAAAGCGAACTTACGACGAAAAAAGTGCGTACGACAAATTTGAAAGAAAACCCGTATTCTCGAAACTAAATTGTCGTAACTTTTGCGCAGGTTACGACAGCTCCGAAGCTGTCTTACGCATTTTTTCCGATCAAAGCCGCATGGCCGACAGCGTCGCTCAGTTACATGGTCGCGACGACCAACGGACATTTTTTTTCTACGTGCTCTTCTCGCGCGTCCCGACTTCAACCAGCAAGAAAAAAGGAAGGAGTACTTGAAACAGACCGAACAGACCACGACGAACAAGAACGCTGGATCCACAAACACCCGAGAAGAGCTACAACGGCCAGGATTCCACCGACCAAGCGAGCTCGGATAGTAGGCCTAGAGCAACACCGACTCGACGCACCGTTGCTCCGGCGATCCTTGGCCAAGACCGTCTGCCCACGACCGGCTGGCCTGCTGAATGGAATATGGCCGCGCGACCCTTGTGGACCCTTCCCGGATGAATAGTTTGATCCCTGAACTAAATTTCAGAGGTCAATCTTTTCCCCTTGGCATCTCGATCTCTTTGTTTTCCGAGGCAGCGGGGACGAACGCTGTCGTCGAAAAGGGACTCTCATTGATTCTATCTCCTTGTTTTGTGTGATAGAGCTCAAATAAACGCCATACGGATTACCTTCGCAACACGGTATGTACACTTTGTTATTAGTATGCCATTTTTATTCTGACACGACGCTACGTCACTGTCGAGCTATAGCAGTTCGTGGGAGCTGCGCGATGTCGGTCCAACCTTTCTTTGCCGAGTGTCACGTCAGTATCGATTAGCAATCGTGAAAGATCGGTCCCGAAGCGCTTACCGAAACGCGGTCTAAAACAACGAATCCAGCACTTCGATCAAACGCGCGCGTCCGCTCCGAGTGTGAACAGGTATTTGCGTGGCTCTTGCTGACACTCTCGTAGTTGAAACGTGTCTTTTTTAACGTCGGCTCGCAACTCGCAGCAACTAATACCGGCCGTGCCAGAAGCGTGCTCGCGTGTTGTCGTGCATAGAGCCGCAACGAGAACGAGCTCACTGTGGCCAACTACGCTTAGGCTTTCTCCGCCAAGGCTTTGCAAACGCGTTCAGGCCTAGGCTAATTCTGCCGGCACGCCGTATTTCCGCAGAACGGCGCTGCTCCTATGCCACAAGTGATGTCACGAGAACTTCCCACCATCCACCAGATGAGAAGTTGAAATCGTTTAATTAGGTTTAAAATTAGTTCTCCTGTGTTTTACAGCGCGATATTGATATCTCCGAGGTGATGCCTGTCCCTAGCCCATATTTATGCAAAAATATGGGCGCTAAAATTTCGTTTCAGTACCCCTTTAAAGGGCAACTCCGCTCAATTTCGGAGATTTCTGAATAATGAGTGATTTCGCATTAAAAAGCCCTCGTAAAAGACACTGCATCATTTGCTTCGCAAAAAAGGGGATAGATATTTTTAAATCTACCTTAACTTTAAACATGAGCAGAAATCGAAACCGAAACTTCGGCTCCATCCGGCAACATTGGCATCGGGCTGCCAAGAACATGGCTATACGTAATACGAGATGTCACGTGATCCTCTACGCAATGGCGGGCGGGATTGGGGCAGGAGTGTGCCAGACGTAAGTGTCGCCTGCACCGCACTCTTTGCCACCTCTTGGTGTCTACGACATTGGACGACGTCTAAACAACTGCGGCATAAGTCTGCGCACATAGTTTCCGTACTGTTAACGAAACTCCGAAAGACAATAATCGCAAACGGTGAGAAGACGACGGCGGTTGTGACGCGGGAGACGGCGGTAACGGCGGGACCACGCGGGGCGGCCGAACGGCTCCCAAGAAGCGCGCTGCGCAGGAGCGCTGAGAGGAGACGTTGCTGACGTCACCCGTTACGCTTGCCCGGAGAAGTAAAAACAAGCAAAAGGGGGCAATGGTGATGACGTTTAGCTCAATGTTGGCTACGCCCACGCCAAAGCCTCGACGGCGCTGTTAATCGTGCCTCAATTCGCCGGTTCAAGTCAGCCGATTGTGGCAACTTGGCGAGTAGCAAAGTTTGCCGGACCGTTTAAGAAACATTTAGACAGAAATACGCCGTAATATTTGACGTGTGGTCTTCCTAAGTGATACTGAAGAGATCTGCATTGTTTTTTCAAAAACAAAAATGAAGCGGAGTTGCCCTTCAATCACAGATGATTGGCAAAGGGCCTTATTCTCAACGTCTATCCAGGATGACGGATCAAGCTAAGCTAAGCATGTGCACTGTGCAATCAATTGTTGATGTTTCAGGCTTAGGGCTCACAGGGAGGAGTTTCATAATACTGTCAGCAGACGGTGTTTGTTTTCCTTTTGCTCCACGGCCAAGATTTAGTCTGGATAAATGTTATTATTAACAGTGGAAGCTATGAATGGAAACTGCATGCTGTCCAGTGGTCAATGCTCACACTGCATGCCGGGCTTGAAGCTATCTCCATTCCCTGTGCACCATCAAAAGGGGGCTTATCAAAGACGGAAACCTTGCAAAGTATGCTTGATTTCACTACAAGTTCTAATCTAAAGGCCATTGACATGTATAGCTTGCCATGGTCGTCTGCTTTCGCTTCTTGGTTCTCATAGGCAACATGCCTTCACATGCTTGTTTACAAAGAAAAACTAAATCATGACTCAATGGTGCCACAACAATATAAGACATGAACAAGGGCAGGGTACATCTTAATGATGTGCACTTTCTTTCATCCACGAGATTAAAAACAATGTTAACTCGCAACATGTTTCCCCATGAAGCTGTTAGTGAAAACTGCTGACAAGAATAGATTCAAAAAATGTAAATTGCCAGAAAGGTAAACTCAGCAAAGAAATCAGGACCCTAGGTATTTAAAACATTAACGAATTCGGATGTCATCACACACATTCTCAAATGTGTGTGGTGTGCAGATAAAGATAAAAGGAAGAGCTGGCATTTTCTGAATCCAGAAAACCCACCCACACTGGGACGGTTTTCAAACCATCCTACCAGTCACAAGGCGTCGGTTGTCGGGACACTTGTCCGGGTGATAGACTATTTGCTCGACTGAGGCAGAAAGAAAAGATCAAACTGTCTTTGCTGACCTCAAGAAGAACGGCTACTTGAGCAGTTTTATCCAACGCACTACCCATCTTATGAAGAAACGTCATCAGCACCTGCAGCCAAGTATGCACTCCCAGCCAACCATGCACATCAGTGTTTCCTCTATACCAGGAACAAGTAAAGTGCTGGCACGTGTGCTGGCTAGAGAGGGGATCCAGATTGGCCCACAAGTCAATATCAACATTTGGACAACTTATGCAACGACCGAAAGACCTAAAGAGAGAGCGCAAGGTGTCGTTTATACGATTCCATATGCGGATTCTCCAGCCACGTGCATCAGCGAAACCAAGAACTTTCAAGAGAGAATCACACTCCAAAACGGTGTTCACAAGTTCGACCACGAGCGCAGCGCGGTTGCTAAACACTGCGACGTCAAAGATTACCGCATCAACTTTAAGAACACCCGCATTCTTGACGTTGAAGCCAACCACCAACAGCGACTTTTCTTGGGGTCGTGGCACATACAAGCCACGCCAGAAAACATGAGTAGATCTCTTGGTTCTTTACCATCCGCATATGTCCACGGCATTGAAACATAGGGTTCCTAATAAGGGCTTTGTTGGATGCCCCCCATTTTTAATTATTCCACCCAACCAGACTGATCTCACGTGAAACGTTTTTAAATGCCATCACGATGGCGTGCAAGCCCATTTCTCACGCCAGCCAGAGCCTAATTTAAGGGAAGACCCAACGTTAGCGAATCATCTGGCATCACCTTGTTTATCTGGATTATATCAATAGAAAAAACTCCATTAACATAGCTTTTTTTTTTTTTTTTGCTTGTGACGGCAGTTAGAGCCTCAGTGACAGCTGTCACAATTAGCTTGTTCCCTAAAATCACTTGTACCAGAATTTTACAAACCTATCGCCACAGGCCATTCATTGCTTCTTTGAAACATGAATCCGAGGAGGATGTACAAAGCTCATCTGACAAAGACAATGCAAACTCTTATCTGCACTTTAATGACTACTCAGATGATGCTTAATTGACACAATAGTTGGGGATATTTGATACTTCACCTCTTGAAATTTAGTAAATTCAAAATAAACCGAAAGTTAGTTTTGCCTCAAAGCCAAATTTGGGGTTTTGCATGCCAAACCAACGACGGAAATCTGGCACGCCCCAGAGGAGGACTGGGGATTAATTTCGGCCACCTGGAGATCTCTTGACGTGCAACCGAAAGCTCGCAATCTGGCCGAGATTTGAACCCGCCAGCTAGGTTCAGCTTTGCCAAAATGTAAAAATCAAGATGGCAAAAAAAAAAAAAATGTTTACAGGATTTTTATGTTGCCACCAAGTCACTCCTGATGGCAACTAGAAGGTTCTTAGTGTACAAAACGCACTCATATTGCATCTTGATTCTACGCTGCAATGCAAGTCATCGGAAATGTTTTTGCATATTGAATGATAAAACGGATCTCGTATCGTCCACCATTTTGCCTGATAAGCACATCCCCTTTAGGTCACTCGAGTCGTGAATAATATTGTTTCACAGGGATGAGGCCCAACATCATGTGGCACAACTTGAAACATCAAAAAATATAATAAATGTCAAGTTGCAGCAAATGATGTTTGGGTGGCTTTGTGACAATATTTGCACATAAAATTAATTTAGGAAGAGACAGCAATTGCAAGATTATTGACCAATTCCAGGAAGCGACACTACCTCGCCTCGGCTGATGCCATGTGGCCATGTCGCATGGAGGCAACAGGACGCCAAGTGGAGTCCTGTTGCACTTATGCGAGCCTCCCTTTTGCCTTGGTGCAGAGCCCCCATCGCAAACAATCGACGACCTTACAGCGCACCGGGCACTACACCACCCACCTTTCGAGCCTTCAATACCGTCCGGGGCTTGGCAATTTCCCGCGAAGCCTCAAGCGTCACGTCCCTTTTGGCTGTCCGGTCAAACACCCGGAAGAAGTTGTTGTACGAGCCCGTCATGATGGAACTGCAAAGGGGCCAACGATCAGCGCCCCCTGGCGAGCACTTGCACTGGTCGGCTCACCTGTCCGTGCCGTTCCAGCAGCACTCAAACTTGTCGAAGATGCAGTCGTTCTCGTAGAGGCTGCACAGCTTCGAGCGCAGGTACTCGTGCACATTGTAGCACTCCACGGGTTTACTGTCCATGTTCAAGTCCCACACTTTGACAGACAAGTAGTCCCTCGAGATCATGTAGCGGCCGTTATTACTGAACCGCACATCCGAGATGCTCGAGATGATCTCGGAGAAGAAGCTCCGGTTGGTCGGATCCTCCGGCTCCTCAAAAACTGCAGAAGGAAGAGTGTTGGCGCATCAGTCCCCGGCACTGCACCGCCAGACCACCACTCACGTTTCGCATGCTGGTCGCAGAGGGCTGCCGCACGCATGTCGCATAGCCGGATGGTGCCTTTGCTGCTGCTGTACACAAACATATGGCACTGAGATGGGTGGAACTCAGCCGCCGTTATTACTTCCGTCAGCTCCTCCATGTTGGTCGGTTTAATATCTACAATATCTGGGGGAAGTTGGTGGGTTAAGCAAAAAAATAAACAAATCCCCCACTGCCTAACATCTCAAACACAAATCAACCTGGGCTGCAAAGAGTTTTAGATACAAGTTTCAGGGAAACTAGCTGCAAGAACAAAAGTTACCCAAATAAATTGAGCACAAATTTTCAAGCTTGCATACACTATCGCTGAACCTCTTAGCCCCTCCTAGCCCAACTGACAAAAGTTCTACTTCGGAAGCTGGCCGATGTGCTTAAAATTGTTACAAAACTTAAAGGTACCCAAGGAGGTTTCTGAGATCACATAAATATGGCGATAATTTACTCTGCTGGCTCTAAGCATCCTAGAAATCCCTAAATCTTCACGATGCACAACCGATTTTCCTGTTAAAAAATCAATCAAAAATCGCAACACACCGGGGTCATCTCAGGCAATGGGAGGATTATGTTCCGAAACCAGGACTTTGTCAGCCAATAGCAAGCGAAGGATCCTTGAGTCTCCGACCGGTGGACCCGCGAAGTGACATTTGATTGATTGATTTTGGGTTTTAATGGCGCAGCGGCTGCTAAGGCCATAGTGCGCCAGAACAATGGTAGAAGAAAACTGCGGTGCTATTTAGTTAAAGGTGAGGCATATCGGAGGAAGTGACATTTCGAATGAGCGCACACCCGGACTTCGGCGGTTTTTTTTTAGTCTGTCGTACTGTCGTAGCAGACGAAGTCGATCGTGTACCACCGCGCCATGGCTTTCGCTAACCTGACGCCGATAAATCAGCCCAGCGAGCACGCGCTCGAGCAGACCAGCAGAAAAACCGAACACATCAATCCCGCGGAAGACGAAAAAAAAAAAAAAAAAGCATAGTACGCTGTTTTGAAACAATTATTGCAGCATTATGTTCCCTTTCCGCGAAAAATTCACATCTGTCTCATACTCTTATTATCTACAAAAGCATACACATTTTGTAATAACATTGTTTGCAATCTCCACGAAATGTCGCGTTTTGATTGGTCACATGTCGTCCTGGCTGCTGGAACATGCTGCTCCCACCGCCTGAGATGACCTCGGTGTGTTGCAATCTTTGATTGTTTATTTAACATAGAAATCGGCTGCCCATGATTGTGATTAGAAATTTGCAGGATGCTCAGAGCCCACAGAGTGAGTTATCCTCATATTCAGGCGATCTCGGAAACCTCCTCAGGGCCCTTTCGACGCCTTTAGAAAAGTAGTGACTATTGAACCACATGAAATGATAAACTGAAGCGGCAAGCGCAATGCAGTTGAAACCTCTGGGTATGATGTCACACCCAGCAGTTGGTTTTCGAGGTTTATCTCGTGTCTATTATCCCCTTAAGTGCCTTGAACGAGCTGAGCTCGTTGGCCACTTCCTGGCTAAAAATTCCGTGGACGAGCTCAGCTCGTCCAGAAGTTTTTTCGGTTGCCCTCAATTCCACGGACAAGCTAGGCTCGTCCGAGTAGTTTTGCGGCACTGATCATAGATGGCAGCACTCGTATTAGTTGGCAAATATTTTTTTTCGCCTCCGCTGATTTTTGCGTAATAAACTTTTTAAATTTTATGTGTAATACTAGAGGAGTAACAATTCGAAATAAAAAAAATCTGGCACTTTTAGGGTACTTCTGGAAAAAAAAAATTGGCACTTAAGGGGTTAATCCGTTCGGGTCAAATGCTCGTGATATACAAGTTCACGGGACAAAAATACGCTAGAATTCACCTCTGTCTTTTTTTTTTTTTTCAAGCTCTTCAGCTTCCCTCTAACTGGGGAGTGCATCTTCAGATGCGCTTCAATTATGACCTTGAAATGGGGAGCGCAACTATACCAGTTTTCACCTCCAGAACAGCAGTAAAAAAAGAGACCGGCTCCTCACAGAGCATTACTATTTCCTCTTTTAACAGAGAATTGAGACACATGTAGGTACATTTTAGATTAGATATACGTTATCTTATCAAGATGTATGTGTTTCAAATGCAAAAAAGTAGTGATGGGCAGAACTTTTGCCGAATCGAAAGTTCGGCGCCGAATCTTGGGATTCGGCAAAGCCGAACTTTTGCCGAACTTTTTTAAAGATTCGGCAAGAATACATTGTTGCCGGACTAACGCTGATATTTAGTTTTTTTCTGGCGACAAAAGGTTTTATTTTGTATTTTTCTTAACTCAAATGCAACATGTAATGCATATTGGCACAGTTATTACTAAATAATGTGATATTCCACAAGATAATTCTATCAGTGTTGTTTTTGTGTTTACTGGCAATTTTAGTGACTTCTTGCAGAATTGGCGTGAGAACGAGGTTGGGTAGAAGCAACGTTGGGTAGCAGCAAGCGCAGTCACGGATCGCGCTACGAGTGTTTCGGTTTAAAGGTCTTATCAGCGCAAGCCTGCAAGTGCGTGTGGTGTAAATACAACGGCAATAACACTATGTTTTTACTTTCTCTGGGAGTCCACGGTTACTGAGCCTTCACCAGAAACGATAACAATATTATTGTCAATATGCATGTTTTTCGATTTGAGTCACTTGACGTCAGCTTTGCATGGAAGTGCCCGTCCCACATTCGCAACGTCTCGTTTTCAACCTTTAAAATGCCGGTTTCTGGTGTTAGCACACACACGGGCGTTTAAGAAGATGGGAAGAGTTAGGAATGTCGGATATGCAACGTCGAGCACAATAGTTCTGTGTTTAGTTTTATGTAGATACATGAAAACCGCAAAATAACTGCTAATTAAAACAGCATTATTTTGTTTTGGCACAAACTTCTTCTGGGCCGAAAACAGGATTGTTATAATTGCAAGGAATGCTTTAAAGTAATTGTGAGTTAATGCTTCTACTACCTCGTTGCATACCGCATCAACTGTCACTTGCGCAGTGGACTGCGTATATTACTGGTCGATCTTCTGTTCTTGAGGCAGAAAATATTGAAGAGAACCCCACTCGCAAAGGCTGACAAACGCAGTTACCGTGTTGTCTACTCCCACACCTCGCCGTAACCGCTGGTTGTTCTACACTATACAATGGTAACTACACGACCGCACGGCGTCCATTTGCAATCCATGGCCCCGTCGCGTTCTTGCGCGTGCGCCGACATTTGCCGAATCTTTGCCGAACTTTCCTTTAAAAGTTCGGCATATGCCGAACTTTGTTGAATTTGAAGTTCGGCAGATTCGGTAGATCACTACAAAAAAGCATCGCTTCCTCCTCCGACAACCACCTATTGTAAGAACTACTTCGCGTGGCGTATGAACAATGTGCAAAACTTCCTTTTTTTCTTGAGGTGAAAACGAGCATAGATGCGCGACATTTTTTTTGGATGAAAGGAGCGCGCCGCGAAACAGGTGCCAATTTTTGACGGAGGTTATATACGCTGCCGCCTGTCGAACACAATACCAGACATGTTGAGGTTTATTTGCATTCGCTGGCTGGTGAAATAATTTAATTTCTCCGGTAGGAAATGTCCCCTTTCTTCTTGTTCTGGATCATGGATGCGCGGATGCAGCGAAAAGTTTTGACAGATGCAGAAATCGCGGTGTTGCTCCAGCAAAGTGACAACAATGACTCGGACACTAATATATGCTCACTAACAGCAAAACATCATGATTGTTCACAAGTCACGCCTACCATTTATTTTTCCCGAAATCCACTAGTGAAAACACCAGTCTTTAAGACCTACTGTAAATATCAAATGCATAAAAATGAACTGCACCTCCCCTTCTCTGTATTTCAACGCAACAAGACGCAACATGTTATTCCTTTACATTATAAACAAAATTAAATTTCACTTCAAGCTTTTTGAGTGAATTAAAAACTCTCCGAGGCATGGCCACGCACTCAAGAATAACTCCCCACTTAAGGGGTTGGCTTTAAAGGCCACATCAGGCACTGCAATCTTACAAACACCATATGCAACACACATCATCCCACAAAAACAGACGGTCCTTTCACTACAGGGCCCCTTTGTAACTTCCCACCCTGAAAAGCCCCTCCAAAGGTATGGGTGTTCAGCCTCTATACATGGGCACCAACTTAACCGAGGTCGGGACATCAGACTCGGCCCGCAAGAGTGGAAAACAAAAGCCCCGACGTGCTACAATGCCACGAGAAAGGATACTGAAGCTTTGGTCCGTAATCTCCAGGTGCCACAGGTTGATCCGGAGGTCGTCGGCGGACAGGTACGTCTCCTGGTCGCTGTTGACCGAGATGGAATTGATGTGGTACGTGTGCGCATTGGCAAAGATGCGCCGGGGTGTCGCCTCCACCAGCAGCTCCATGGGCTGCAGGGTGGGCACACGCAGCGCCGGCAGCCCCCCCACCTCCCCCCGGGAGCTGTAGCCGTCAATGCGCTTGTCCCGCTCCGACACCTTCCACAGCTTGATCGTCTTGTCGTTGGTCGACAAGAGGAAGTGGGCCTGGTTCTTCCGGCGCAGCCACCGAATCTTGTTGATCTTCTCCTCAATCTCCAGGCTCTTGAGGTAGTCGAACTCCGGCTCGTGACTTTGAAACGTGCTGTACACATTGTACTCCCCTCTCCGAGGCTGGCTCTGCCACGACTGAAAGGTGGGCGACGTGCCGTGGGTGAGCCAACTGTCAAACTTCCCAATCAGAAACACTCGGCCCGTCGACGTGGGTGGAAGTATGCAGAAACTAAATTTCGGGGGGCATGTGCCACTGCATATTGCACCGCTATGAGCCACTACTGGCTTGCGGGGGCTTCGGCTGAGATTCAAAGCCACCAGCTAGGAATTCGTGGGCAGATGCTTCACTTCGGAGCCAGCCGTCTCGTGTACGGCGTCGGTCAACGCAAATTTTGTGTGCTGGTATGGCACTAAGATTGTGACACACAATTCCACTAAACATGTAGACACTCCAAGTGACCCCTTTCGGAAGGTGAAAAGTTTCACATTTTGCTAGTGCTGCTTCGCTTAATTCCTTCTGGGAACAAGGTTTTCAAATTGGGATAAATGGGTTTATAAACCAGCACATGTATTAAGTTCAGAACCTGTTCATGCGATCAAATGAAGGTAAAAAAAAGCAGCCGCAAAATACCTCGTCCACAGCATACACCCGCTAGAGGGCAAACTTGCACGAACAATGGTGCACGAAAATTGAATTGCCTATTACTAAAGGGACCATGAAAACGATTTGGAAGTTCCGTTTCTGAACGATTGAGATAGAAGTCATCATTTAGCACATCCAGCAATAATCATGCTGGAACCAATGACGTCGCTGTCATTGGTTCCAGCATGATTGGTTCCAGCATGCTATGATACTGAGAAAAAATTTAGCTTTTGAGTCACGAGGATCATCACATCAAGTTAAGCTCATAGTGCGATTGGTCAAAGTCAGCGAAATCCGGTTGTCTTCCATTTCAATTGTAAACTGTTTAGTTTTTCTTTTTTAATTTAATAACGAAGACCATATAATTTGTCTAAGATTTACTGCAATAGAAATATTATTTCAGTCCGTTGATGCATAGACTTAAATAGTGAAGCGTTTTTTACTCGTGAATATTGGGCGAAGACTGATTTGAAAAGCATTCAGTTTGGCAATGACATAGAGTTTCTTTCTCGTGAGAAAAACGAAAATGGCGCACCATTGTGATTTGTCTGTTTTGTCGCGCGATTCTTGGTTCCACACGTGAAGGGAGCTGCAAAAACTGTTCCAGGCTGACGTGCTGCAGTTTCCAGAACTCCTCCGGGTCCACGTCAAAAAGCTTCTGTCAGACCTCGTCTAGCATGCCCCGATCTTTCCTGCGCATTCATTCAGCCTTTCATTCAACAAAACCTTTCTGCCCCTGTGGTGTACTGAGGTGATGTGCGCGAATATGCAGGAAGGAGGACATCGGCAAACGCCCCTGCGCTTGCCGATGTCTCCATCACTTTTACGCTGAGCCTCTTCGAGCAGAACCATACTTGTGTCATGTCTTGGGTTAATAAAGCTCATGACACCCGCATTAAGCCTGTCATAGTGTTCTGTCTCACTTGGTATGTAACAGCGACACAACAATTATGGTTCTTCGTAATGTGATGGCGCTGCTCACAACGCGATCGGCAATAGCAATAAACAATGGCAACAAAAAATAACATTCATACACACAGTGGCGTTTGACTGCCTTGCGTTGACAAATCACCACGAGTCACCGGGTCATCTCTGCCTCGTGTGAAGCATGGCAACCAATTCAAGAAGTAGCTTGGCAAGCAGCATACGAAGCACGAGTGTCCTGGTTACTCGCAGTGGTAACGTGGTACAACGCTTTTAAACCCTAAACCGCCGCTACAACTCACCGTGTCACCAATGCTCATAACCACTAAGCTCCACCGAAACAAATGGTTCACTGTTGGCGTCACCCAGTGTTGGGTAGTACTTGAAGTACACTGTACTTAAAGTACTATTTCAAGGAGGTTTAGAATACTTGTACTTTAATTAAGTACATTCCCCGAGTATGTACTTGTACCTTACTGAAAGTACTTTTCCCTCATACTCTGTTGTATTTTGTATCACAAAATGATGCTTTTTTAACTCTGAAGCCACTTGACTTTATCCCATATTCGCCGCCATTTCCAATAATAACTGATGCACCCCCGATTACCCCTAGGGCAATGAATACCAGTAAAAAAAAAAAAAAAAGAGAAACACTTGGCGACGAGAAGTTTTGGAGGAGCCACCTTGAGGGCACTCTCCTGTGGCAGAGTGGGTAGGCTGTGAGCTGACAACGCGCTATGTAATAGCACACAGAGTGGCTATGCTAGTTCGCATCTATGCTGATTAAAAACAGTTTATTTATTAGAGAAATGTATACGACGTTTTGGGAGTGATATTTCTAATGAATAACAGCGCCTTGAAGTTAGTGCTGCAAAGCGTCGCACACTTATTTTAGCTACATTGAGCTTGTCGATACCAACGCTTCTATCCAAGTGCGAATCGACAGTTGCTGACGAGCAAATGTTCGTCAGCAACTGACGCTTACCTCCTTCAGCATCGAACATGTGGCAAAGAAGTTTGTCACATTGCGACTTCAGCTTAAAATAAAAAAGCTGAAATGTTTCTTAACTTCTTAAAATTGTCGGTTATGGCTCATGCGATTGATTAGTACCAAGAATTGTTTACAAATTTTAAATTGCTCGCTGAGGAGCTTATCATATATTATGCAACTCTTTGGGTCAGCAAAATTAAATATACAAACGGTAGTAATTCGTAGCAGGTATATAGGCCTCCTGAGTTGGCCAGGGGGCACAGCAAAAGGGACTCGTTAGGACTTGTTTTGGGTAGTACAAACTTTAGCGTCTGAAACTGCCACACATGTAGAAGCTTGCCTCCTCTGGTGCAGCACGCAAGATCATGAGGAAAATACAAAGAAACAAGAGACATTCGAACGCCGTCGAAGTACAGGGAAAGCTAAGACGCTAAGTGCATGAGCGAAGAGACACCGTCTCACGCGTTCCAAAGAAAATAGGGGGAAAAAAAAACAACCTTGGGACACCACATTTTTTTATGGTGGTGGCATGAACCTGGCACTTTCTATTGTCTTTCAGCATTGAATCTAGCAGATTTCGGAAGACCAAAGGCGTTTTTCAGTTCTTCAGCACCACACAGAAAGAAACAAGCTCAGCCAACATGCCATAAGTAGTGAGAGGTCCAATCAGGTGAGCTTGTACTACCCAGAATGAGGGTGCCACAGTTTGTTCAAGGCTTCAGCGCAGGAGGCCTATACCTCAATTTTTGAAACGCTGAAGTGTCACCGGCTTACTATTTAAAAAAACTTCAATCGCAAGGGGGCCACACACATTTCGCGTCGACTGTGTGAACAAGGATTTAGCTATAACGACTCCCGAAGCCAGCCACCGCCTCTTCCTGCCAGTTAGTTTGAGGAAATGTTTGTTTACTGGGTTACAAAATTAAAAAAAGGAATCGACTTGGAAATCTTGAGAGACCAGCACTCACAGAATACATTGGAAACAACAGGATACACGGAGTCGCTTTCACTAAAGTGTTTACTACACACGCGAGGTTCTCGAATTTCGCTTTCTTATTTTCAATTTCATGAGACAGTCCTTTCTCAATTTTATCTTGTCTGAATCATAATAAAAAATACACCATATTCGCCGTTATAGATGTTGTAGTGAAGTAAAGAGTGGATATTCTGTTTTCATTATTTAGCTTTTTGTACTGGGGCAGAGAACAGCACACCACCCAATACCAGTTCGACACCTCAGCGCCAAAAGTGTTTCTTAGCACGACTATGCTTGGCACGTTTTCAAGGTTTGGTAAAATGTCCCACTACAAATATCACTTCAACAAATAAACACAACGCATGAAACAGGCTTTGCCGCGCGATACCCAAACAGCGCACGAATCGAGCTGATGAGCGGAGAGGTCCAAGATCTGCGCAGTCAACTACCCACGATGTCACAAAAGATGATGATGATAGCTAGAGAAGCGCCCTCTGTAGTTTGAGCACGCTGCCAATCGGTGTTATTCACTTGACATCACTCACTATAGACCATTCCATTTAGCGCTCTCTGGGCGGCACCATTGCGTTAGACAGCAGCGCCCTCTCCATACATCCGGGAAATTCAGCGGGTTCGGCGGGGTAAAACGAGAGAGAGGGCACGCGCCCGACTCCGCTAGCAGACGACAAACCGGGAGGTTGCCATTCTCTATCTTTGGGCTGTATCGGCGGGCTGTACGGAACATCGAACTCTCGCTCGTGGCTGCCGTTGTGAAGTGGTTCGCGTTCTTAGAATAGTTATGGCTACTCCAAAATCAGCCTATAGCTCTCTAATGTTCTATTTCGGTAAATGATCAACAAGCGGATCTTTTTTCCGGTATTAAATAGCAGTTGAGTCAGCCGGCAGTACTACCCTCAACTACTGCGTGTATTGCGACAGGAGAACAATTTTTTTTATTATTATTTCAGACTTCCACTCATGGTCGCTAAAGGCCTACACCAGTACAAACTTTGTATAGTTAAAAAAGGTACAGCAACCGGGTTTACTTTTCGCCGGAGAGACCGGCCAATTTGACACAGTTTTCCCTATTTTTTTTTTATTTGCACGCAGGTAACAGCGTATTTGGACCCGGTTAGTCTTTTTATCGAGCATAGCATTACACGATAACTTGCATATCAAAATTCGCGCATCTGCGCTTGAAATTTCCAAAATGACGCGATTTTAAACAGAGTTTGCACGCCAGCCGGATGCTAGCTACAGCACGCTCAGCGGAGCAGACGACATGCGGATGAGAGGGGGAGGGCATTTTTTTCTCTCTATTAACCTTTCTGCTATGAACCTAATGGAACGGTCTATAGTCCGTTGCAACTCAAGAACGAAGGGTGAGGGGAAGACGGGCCGGGGAGGAGGAAGCAGACGGAACGCTAAAGAGGTTTCCCCCGTCTCTTCTCCAGCGTTCCGTCTGCTTCCTCCTCCCCAGCCCGTCTTACCCTCGCCCTTCGTTCTTGAGTTGCAACGGACTATAGGTGCGCTGGCATCAACCACCGTGGCCGCCATCTTCGAGGTCTCTTTCTCATCCCGCGTAGGCCGCAGTGAGTGTCACCTCTCGTCTGACCATTTCTTTCAGCGTGGTTTAGCTGCATTTTAGAAGTTTAAAGCCACCGTACCAAGCCGCCAAAACAAAAACACGCAGAACACTACCTCCAAAATGGGGGTGCGACGGTGGCGCTCCTTGGAAAAATTGAATATGCACATTCAGTGAAATAGGGGAATGAAATGGCATCATGAAAGATTGTGGTAAAAAGTAATTGTACTCTACTTTGAAAGTGCATTGGATTCATAGTATTGTGCATGGTGTACTTACTACTTTACTTGAAGTACATAACCTCTCATTTACTTTTTACTTCACTTCAAGTACTTTTTAGATGTACTTTACCCAACATTGACATCACCTCAGTTTTGAGAGAGGTTGTACGAAGGGAAAGCCAAACTTTAGTTTCAGTTTTGATTTATTTTATAAAAACAATAAGCTTCACAAAACTGTATAAAAATATTGAGCTTATTGCCAGGTCCCTAGAGAGTTGGAAAACACCCTTTTCTAAAAAAAAGTTCAAAATCGTATTCACGGTCCCTTTAGGTAGTACAAGTGCCCACTCAAAAATGTGACAACTATGGCAAACACGTATTCAAGGCAGATTTATACCTACTTTGTGAACTCTCTGTGTTTCTGAAAGACAAAGGGTGGGTGCTCGATCAAACTTGACCACATTTCCAGTAAAACTATAACCCAAAATTCAGTTTCATAGAGAAATTTTGTGGCCATCATGACAATAAGCACTCTCAGTAAAAATAAGAAGTCTAAAGAGAATTTATCCCTTTTGCCTTCCTCTATTTGCAGCATCTTCTGGAAAGCATTGCTGCCATCTGGAGATAGCACTCACATATTCAATCAAGCATCATTTCATTAGTCTTGAAAGGAACAGCAGATCCTGAATCCTCTTCATAGATATTCCATGCAAAGTTACAAATACCAGAAGAGGGCACAGTATTTGTGGTTCCCACTGTCAATATAAATTTGAAAACACTAATACATGTACATGACTTCCTTGATTGAGCAGTGTAAACAAAATACACAGATCATCTGATCATTCTGCGTTTATAATTCCAATTCCATTACCTTGCCAAGTACTATGCCAGATATGATGACACTGGCCATGATAACATTGCCTTCTCAAGGATTGTGACAGAAGGCTCAGGCAACTGAAGCAACATTTAGAGCATTAACAATGCTACATTTCCACGTCCATTTATGCACAAATGCTGGCTTATTTCAATCATTATACTACCAATTTTATGTGCTGGAGCAACACCCATGTCAAATGATCACTGATAGACGATTTTATATTTGGAAAAATAAATATATATTTGTTACACCATATATGAAGCAACAATGAAAGAATAAACACTTAATATTAGGCATGCCAACTACAAAGTTAAACAGCATGCCAAGCTGGAAACCCGACTCCCCAGATAAGTGCACTTTAGTAAAAACAAAAGCTCGACATAAAAACATGCTTTACCAATGCCCCTCATCAGCAAAACCTGGCTGAACTCTGCCAAATAACTGGCAGCTGTACACCTTGTGAGCACTAGGTTCATATTCACTCCCTCAGGGGTGGCATTATAGCCAATGACAACTGGCTTCATTAGAAAATGTTGACTGCCTTTTGGCTCAACAAGCGGGTACAAACTGAAAGGTTAAAAGAGGAAAAAAGTGTTTGTGAGCCTCACACTAATTGGACAAGACCTCTATGAAAATGACCTACTCCAGGTTAAATACAACAGTTCCCACCTCGGGAAACACAACTACTACAGCAACCCTTGTAATTCTGAAGGACGCATTCCCATCTATCTCCTCCTTGTAATAGTCAAACTCATGCACTGGGCACCTAGCAGCCACTTGTTGCTATGTAAGCTCCAATAGCAGAGACAAGATACCCACAAAGCCCCTAAAACTCAAACAATGAGCCAGGGACGTTTCTTTCACGAGCTCATCGAGTAAACAACAAAAAGGGAATGTCCGGAAGGCTCTGACCCCGCCGAAGGGCCTGTAACTGCCGTGGTTACCGATGTCGGTCCACGACCAACGGACTGCCCCGGGGGCGCTTTTTCCCTTGGCCCCACCAAAAGCCTCTACTCACCGCAGGGTCCCTCTGGAAGATGACCACACGGCCCCCCTTGTCCCCCGTCGCCAACAGGTCTCCATCGTGGTTGAACTCGACGCAGGAAATTATGTCCGCTGCACACGAGGAGCAAATGATTCTCTATTCCGAGCACACCCCTGGCAGAGGCGCAATCCCGAGTTCTCGTTATGCTAGCAATGCTGGTTGCACGGTCCGAGCAAGAAGCTCAAAAACAGGATATCCAAAACCCGCTCGTTGCAAGAGGAAAGAGGCCCGATGCCCACTTTCGAAAGGTCCAGTCTCTGCTCGAAGCAAACAAAAAGAAAGCAACAGAAAAAAACAGCGGCAAGGGTCCGGCGCAGCCGGCGACGGGCAGAAGAAAAGCAATCGGCCGTGCGCAATTCTACCAAGGTCACTTTTGGCATACTGCAACGTATATCGGTGCTGTCAGTTTTCGTTATAAATAGAGGCGCCGTACGGCAGGCACCTAGTGAACCGTTGCTCCCGCTGGACGCTCCTGAAAATCGCAGAGCTTCGCGACAGCATCGTCGCCGTAATGCAATAACCGCACCAGCTAATTTCACCTATGCTGGCAATAAAGTAACAAATATTACCAAGAAGGCACACTTTTAAAGGCAATCGTCTCAAGAAGCGGGTGCTCGAGTAACGCGCGGAAGCGGTTAACAGTGGAGAAAAACTACAGTAGCAACTTTTCGGCCCCCCTCCCCCCACCTCCCCAAGTTTACAAAATTTTGATGGCAGCCTAAGCCTTGTACAGCAAATATAGCTCACTTGCCTTCGGTCACGTCGTCATCCAAAGTCCCCTTGACTTGGGAGAAACACCACTGGATTTCTCCATTGCCTGAGAGACCGAAAGGAAAAAGCACAATGAGATAAACAGACACTTTTGTCCCTACCCGGCACCAAAGCGGCTGCCATTGCAGAGGAGAGCGGAGTTTTCAATCTGGAATCAGCCGTTTACCTGCCATTCCAGTCGCGATAAATAGCGCAAAACGTTATTTGTTAGGCTTCAAAAATTAGCTAACAGTTACTGACGCTACTAAGCATCTAAATTTCATTCGATGGCTTTGGATTTGCAACTCAACAGCAGAAAAGGATTTCAAGATGGCGCACTCCCCGTCAGAAGCGCCACAATGACGTCAAATCCGCGAGGCACGACGGGAAGAGAGCGTTCCTGGCTTTTGTTGTGACTGGACCACTGGACATAGCCGCCGCAGCCACCGCAGCCGCCGCTTGAAATGCGGACTGGAAAGGCCGCTCGGCGGGAAGGACGCCAGAGAACAAAGTTTTGAAAGCTGGGCTTTTTTTTTATAGGTACTACCAGCTCCACATTTAGCTCGGGCACTGCGCGAGCGGTTTCCTATCCGGGATTTTCGAAATGATCTTGTTTTTGTTTGCGTGTCAACTGTCCGGAAACTTTATGTTCTCTGTCCTTCCCTTTTAGGTTCACGAGCAGGTAGCGAACTTCGGACTACCGTACGTCCGATGTTGATATCTACCGCGAACGCTGTTCACGCAATGATTAGCAATCGCGAGAAACGAACTAACAAAATTAGAAGAGGGTCGGGCGTCCGTCATGACCACGTGACTGAAATAACTAATCTGGGACAAGTTAACACAGAGCCGCACGCCGCACTGTTCTGCTGCTGGCGCCGTGTTCGCTTTATTTTTGATATCGACTGATGAACCCAAATTTTCCAGACAAAATGTAAACGAGAACCAACACCACGACCAGAGTGTTCTGCACTCGTTTATTCACATATTTATTCACAAACAAAAGGTAAATGCTAGCTTTGACGCGGTTAGCGACATCTGGAGAAAAAAATGAAGAGGTACGTCGATCTAATCGCATCAGGACAAAATTAGAGGTGTTGCAATTTCGAGTGCGCCGCACTCCAGATAAGGCGGTGTCTGAAAGGCGCTACTCGATAAGAGGCTCCCCGTCGTCAGCCACGAACGAACGCGAAACTGGGTGAGCCAAGAAGTGGGAACAGCCAAGTAAGTGGTTGCGCCGACGGACGCAGTCATTGGTTGATTTATTGGCACAAGTGCGCATCCGTCCACCCTTGTCAGTGTTTGCGTTCGCTACGTGGCAGTGGGACCACGCTTCGGCGGTCAACCGCGGGCTTGCAGCCGAGACGGCGATGCGGCGACGACACCTGCCAGGTTTCGGTGTCTGCGACACGCGGATCTCGCGTTGCAGACGACGCGCGCGAGCGACGCACGTTGCGGGCAGCCCCCGACGCGTAGAAGGCGATGCGCGTGGTCGACACCAGCAGCCAGGTAGGGGCCAGCTGGTGGCCAGAGGCACGCGACCCTCTTGACCATACGCGCGTCGCGGGGTCAAGGTTGTGGAACAAGTGGGATGGCCGGGACCGGCCGGGACAACACTGACACCGCCCCCTACACCTTTGCTGCCACCGCAATTTGGCGCGGGGCCAACAGCCACCTGGCGGCCGGCGTGGCAGCTTTAAAAAATGCACTTGTTAGGTCACGTGACAGGGCGGCCATCTCCAATGTCGTAGGTAACTGGTTGGAGCCGTGAACTTATTTTCTTGGCACAGAGTTGAACGTGGAAGCCGAGAGCCGCTGGGTGGTGGCCCATTCCGTCCGAGCACCATGAACATGCCATGGAAGATCAAAGAGCTGGTGGATAAGGCGTAAGTAGGCCAGCTTGGGCCGGCCGATTCCAGCTGGCGGTAGGCCTAGGCAGCCGGACTTTCCCCGTCCGGCGCCGCTTCGGCGGGTGCTAACGGGGTACCCGGGCGTCGCGCAGCACTAACATGGTGATGAACTACACGGAGATGGAGGCCAAGGTGCGGGAGGCCACCAACGACGTGGCCTGGGGACCCCCCGGCCAGCTGATGCAGGAAATCGCCCAGGCCACCTTCTCGTACGACAACTTCCCGGAGGTGATGGGCATGCTGTGGAAGCGCATCCTGCAGGACAACAAGCGCTGCTACAGGCGGCCCTACAAGGGCCTGCTGCTGCTCGACTACCTGGTGCGCAACGGCTCCGAGCGGGTCGTCACCTCGGCCCGAGAGCACATCTACGACCTGCGCAGCCTTGAAAACTACTCCTTCGTCGACGAGATCGGCAAAGACCAGGGTGTCAACGTGCGCCAGAAGGTGAAAGATCTGATAGACTTTATCCAGGACGACGAGCGGTTACGTGAGGAACGCAAGAAGGCTAAGAAAGCCAAGGACAAGTATATCGGCCTCTCGGGCGAGTCGCTCGGCTTCCGGTACGGCGACCGCAAGAAGACCGACATGGACGACCTCGATTTTGACCAGGGCTCCCGGCTTGGCCGTCGGCACAGCTTCGAGGACTCTCCCGAGAACAGGTGAGTGCTACCGCGTCAGGGACCACCGACGGGGGGGGCTGCTGACGTCGTTTCGACCCCCGCAGCAACGACGAGGAACGCGAGGAGCGGACCACCGGTGCTGCCTACCGGGATGAGCCCCGCACTGCCAGCTGGAAACCTCAAGCCAAGAAGCTCGACTTGGGGGCTGCTGCCAACTACGGCCGAGAACCCGGTGCCAAGTCACCAAGCCCCCCTGCCCCAACCCCCACACCAGTACAACACACTGTGGCCACCGACCTTCTGGGAGACATCCTCAGTGCTCCCGAGCCGCCCCCACCTGCCGCTGCCACGGCCAACGGTGACTTCGCAGACTTCAGTCAATTCCAGAGTGCAGCTACTCCCAGGTAGGTGCCCATGTGCTGGCCCCTGTGCCGTGGCATCTCAAAAGTCCCCCGTCCTCTCTGTGCAGTGCCCACGACGACTTCTCAGACTTCGCATCCTGCAGCTCGACAAGCAGCCTCCCTGCGGGGCTTCTTGACCTCCCGGTGCAACCCGTGAGCTTGCAGCAAAACCTCCAGGCGAGCCCTGGCCTTCCGGTTCAGCAAAACTTGCAGACCAGCCCACCCACTAGCCTCCCTATGCCCCTGGGCTCGGCCGGCATCCCACTGGGGCAGCCCTTCCCTGTGGGCCATCCAGCCGGCCTGACCATGGGCTTTCCTATGGGCCAGCAGCAGATGACATTCCACATGGCCCAACAGCCAGGCTTCCATCTCGGCCAGCAGCCGACTACGGTGCTGATGCCCAGCCCTGCCGGGCCTGCCCCCCTACTGGGGCCTGGCCCTACCTCGCCAGGCACCCTGCAGACCAACAAGTGCGGTAAGACGTGGGTGGACACTGGCAGCATCAACATAAGTGTGGACAACCTGAGTCTGAGCAGCAGGTATGCGAAGCCCGTGGCACCCTCCATGAACCAGCTGGCAGCCGGCGGGGCCAGCTCCCTGGGCCGGCTGCAATGAGGCCCCGACACGGAGCGGCCCCAGCGGGGGCACATATCACGGGGCTGGCTGCCCCTCGACTGGTGCTTCCACTGTTCCCCTACTTGCGTAACCCGGGACAGGCAGAAAGAAAATTGTGCTCAAGTGGCACCCCCATGCTCCGCCCTGGCAGAATAAAGCAATAGAACAAAGCATCTCCAGGGTCGGCCTGCCTCCTCGCGAGCTCGACGTCTATTTTTAATAAAACTCTGGCAACTTGTTGCATGGTGTGTGTCCCTGGTGCTAGGTGCTCTGCCTGGCCCTCTGCTGGGCTTCAGCCTGCAGCCGCTCCAGCTTCTCCAGGCTCATGCTCTGCAGTGGCAGCAGCTTGGGCCTGCACAGCACAGGCCGGGCACGGCACTCCTGGAACTGTTCACCCCGACTGGGCACCACCTCGTGCACCGCCCCTGCATCTGCGACAAGCGCCACATGGGGACGGCTGCGTGGGCACTCTCCATATACCCACTTTGCAAACAGAGCTCATAGTTCCAGGATTGCACAAATGGTTACTGAATTTGCGATGAGAACTTTGCAGCAGAGCAGATGTTCCATATGGAATCCATATCTTCCGTTTCTTGTTGTGCTCGAATAACCCAACTGTGATAGTGAGGTTACCTATGGTGTTGCAATCCTCAAATTTTGGGGGGTGGGGGGGGGGTCACGATTGTGCCCTGCAATATGACAAATTACTGCGGTTCCAGAGTGCACTCTTTCAATACTCCTGTTGCGCTCGTCCAGTCTACTGCATATCTCCTTGTTTATCGCATGCTGCATCACCAATTTTCTCCTGTTGCCTAGAGTTTTGTTCAGACGGTGGTCTGACTTGTGTCATGGTTATGCTATCTAGCTAATACCCTCCCTTAAGCTCAGTCCCAATGTTGTTAAAGGAAAAGGCATGCAATCTGTGGCCTCTGAAAGGTTTTGTTTGTACATGCAAGCACTGTTGCAAGCCTAATCATGCGCTCCAACTAAATAGTGGATTACAGCACGGGTGCAGATACGAAGTCTGCAGATCCAGATAGCAATTGCTATCTATTGACAGGTAACTATTTGGCAATATTCTTGTTTCATATGGCAATGTTGATGCAAGTACCATATGGAGATGGGGTCTTTTAGCTTGCTCCTTGCAAGAATATTTTCTGAAATGTTTTTAACTTCCATTTTATGTTTCCACTATGTTGCATTATATGTAGGCCGAAGATTTTTAAGTGTTTATTTCTAAGGAAAAGCTACGGATGTTTTTTGGTGTTTATCTGTTTGTTCAAAATCTGAGTATTCCAGCGAAGTGTTTTGTACAGACATTAGAAATAGTGATTGTTGGTGAAAATACTAATAATAAACTAACAGTTCAAATTTAATAGACCCTTTCTGAAATTCAGTGCCATCTGGTGGCTCATATAGCAGCTTAATTTTCGCCATACAATCGGTGGCAATGAACTTATATTTTATCAGGCACCGTCACTTTTGCAAGTCAATAGCGGGAGAGGAAGTGTTTACGCTGCAGTTCTTTCTTGATCACTTTCATTTTCGATAGTGACAAAGATAAAACCTGTCAGAATGAAGCTCCAACTTGCATAGACCCCCCTTAATAAAATTCGATACATCAAAGAGCTTTCGAACTAATTGTGTGCCGCTCAGATTGAATAAAAGAAGCATCTTCAATGCCTTCGTTCATCGGTCACTAGAAGGTTGCCATTAGTACCAACATTCTTAGATCTACGAGTTGACAAGCTCCACGGAAGAGTAGTGTTCGAAATTGGTTCTCTGCTGCCTGCACGCGAGCAGGTACAGGCGGATGGCATTTCTAGCGCCACTAGCGTCGACGCCTCTACGGGCAACGAAGAAGGACCGTTTTCAAGCGACGCTCTTTTTATGCAGACTTTTGTGCAAACTTTGTTTACCCTAAAAACCACGATAGATTCCCTTTCTACCACAAGTAATGTGCATCCAATGTTCCACCGGTTCCGCCACTTCTGTCCATTGGGCGGGCTGACAGTGTAGCAAGTGCCACCAAGCACAGGTGCCACGAAATGGCGCCAGGCGTTCTAGGAAGCTTGTCGACTGGCTTTGATCTAGTAACGTTGATTAGTACGGCACAGATGGCATTCCTCAAACGAGGAAGTGGCCAGACTGAATTTCGGAAGGGGTCAACATACAACTTCTCTAAACCCTTATGTTATACTGTTTATGCTTATCATAATGCGAGAGTATATATTCCCAAACCACGGACAGGTCGGAGTATGGACCAAAGTCGAACTACTCTTTAACATGATCGTCCGTAGTTTTACATGTTTTTTTATCCAAGAGATTTTATTCCGCATGACGACAAATACTGAATTGTCCTCAAGCAAAATGTTTTGGCAATGAGGAAAGTACTTGCTCTTCCTTCTTTCGTAAGATTCACCCGATACCAACTGCCAATGTAGTTTTCGAACACTGCCGTCCAGCTTTCAACTGAATGCAAGACATTGTGACAATCCATGGTGATCGACTAACTCTAGCACCGTGTCCTCCAAAGTCCCCAATTCCACTGATTTGCGAGTAGCAGGATGCTTGATATTAGGCAAGATTACACGCCCTACGAAGGTCCAAGAAGGGAGTGTTTCGACGTAAGAGTACCTAGAGCAAAAATTTCCGAAAATCTGTTTTTCAGTTATAACCGGTTTTGTACTTCTAACAATGATGAATGCTTATCAGCGTTTTTCGGTTAAAACCAGAAAGTATATGGCCCAATTCTATAAAATAAAAAAAAAAAAGACTATTTTAGGTGCAAATGAGCAGACTAAGGGAGTCTATCCTCTAGTTCACACCTCACATAAACACAATCTTCTCTTCTGGACAAAAGTGGATGGCCTTGTGTATTCCTCGTCGCACTGGCATTCTCAAAGCAGCCAGGAGAATTCAAGGTTTACCCAAAAAACCACTGCCCAGCAAATTATTCAGCAGATTATAAAGAGACTTTAAACTTGAAATAACAAGCTTTTAGAATAACCTCTTCACATTCACAAACGTGGAACAAATGCCAGTTTTGTTAACTAATTCAGTCCATGGACCAAGTTCAAGGCTTTCTTTATAGTCGAGTGTATGTGACACAAAAGTACAGTAAAAAGCTGTTTTTCTAAACCCACAAATGCAAGATTATTTCCTGGTGATGGATAATCTGCAGTCATGCTTGTTGAAGGTGAGGTGGGGTACTCTGGCAATTTTTTCATGGTCCCAGATTTGCCTGGAAATTTGCTAAACACACCAACAAACATTGCTGAAATAGTATCCTAAATATTAGGTCAAAATATGTTTTTCCTGCAAAGTTATTGAGTTTACACTTTTGGTCCTCATCATGTTTTTCTAACTGAAAGTCTCTACTGGCAACAATGAAAAAGTGACACTAGTGGAAGGCTGGGGTTCACTCTTTGGACTGTAGAATTCGTTCCCAACTGATTTCAAGCAGCTTCATGGTGTCAAATGAATGCTTTGGAAGCTCGCTCCAGCACCCGCGCTGGGGAACAAATGCTTTGCATAATCAATTTTTTTAATGCCTGCTAGACTGGCAAGCCTGCATGCAACTGATGTCACGGCACTGACAAGTGCGGGTATATTTGAATGTTTGTTTTTGCTTCATTTTCCTCTGCTGATTTCACAATAAATATTATGAACTTCGTGATACTAAACAACATACCGGAAAGGGTGAAGGAAAGGGATTCAGAAAATGGTTAGTTGGGGTAGCTGAAAAAATCACTGGAGTACCCCTTTAACAGTGTCACATAGCTTTTGGAGTTGACACATGGTAAGAACCTCTGCAAGCATTGCCTGCGTTCCCACCATTTTCCATTTCATGGTACCTCCAAGACATTACACAATGGAGGACATCACATAAGCTCAAGGTCAGACATGAGGTACCTAAAGAACAGTCTCGCATGAATTGCTATTCTTGGCACTTTAGTGGCAACCAGCACAGTACAACTGCTCTACTGCAAAGCAGTAGACACAAAGCAACAATAGGCCTTTCGATTGGCAGTGCATGCAAGACGTGAAAGCCATCCCAGTAAGATTGAAATGTTTTTGCATGCACGTGCAACAAGGTAAAGCTTCGATTCTGCCTGAAGGCTGTCACTTTCTGTACAACACATCATAGTTTGCTCTATCATGTTAGCATAGTTTTAGAATAACTATTGAGCTCCCAAGTATCCAATATAAAACAAACAAGTACAGAAGTTTCTCAATAAACATTCAGAGCCCTAGATTTATGAGCAACTCTGAAACTAGCTACACTCTGTTTCATGCACGTACACAATAGCTTCGAACGATTTGCCTGCATTGGTGTGCTTCCGATCGTACCTCAATACACATACCAAATGTACACTGCCCTACACTTTTCTGCACCGGTGCAGGCAAATCTAAAGAAGCTACTTTCAATGCTGCTAGCGCAAACATGACTTTATCCAGCGCTTCATTTGTATGCACACTTGTGGAAGTGATAGATCAAATTGGCAAGCACGCCAGGGGGTTTGACAGCATTATACTCATTGTACTCTATATATGGGACTTGCATGACCTTGTCCAGTGCCCATGAATGCGGTATGGTTGCAAGCTTTCACTGTATTTTTCCAAAAGACCCAAATACTTGCCAATACTAAAGATGAGTGAAAACAACAGCGCATAGTATTGACTAAGCCACGACCCGACCATGGACTCCGCACGTCCTTTTTAGATAGTGACGACCTACTCAATGGTTCAATTTTTTTCGGTTTTTGTTTTTTTGTTATAGCGGTGCTTTGTGTTTATTGTTATTGTGTTCAACCCAATTGTATAGTGCAACAAACCCATGCATACGTGCCATCGGCCTTCTGTTGCAACCAGACTCGCTTCAAGAGTTAAAAATATCAATGTACAAAACAAACCCGCACTTTGTCAGCTTCAAACCAGTTGAAAGTGCGAATCAAATGGCCAAGACAAGAAACAAGCAAAAGAAAAGCCGAATGTGAATTTAATGTAACGCATAACATAATGTTGTTCGATTTTTTTTTTTTTTTTTTTGTTTCTTACAGAGAAAACGTTTTTTTTTTACACGCGAATCTAACCTGGCGGTGAACATTTTCGGCGTCATGCGTGTGGTGGGTGCTTTACTCACTTTCTAAAGCCCCGAACAGACGGGTGTCGGGCTGTAGATTTGTAAACATTGAAAAGGTGTACATCGCACAAAAAGTCAACCAAGGAAGAAGCGCTTCTGCAAGGCTCGTTTGACCAACGTAAATAACGTTGTTTAAAAAAAAAAAAAAAAAGGAAAAAAAAAAGTGTCAAAAGTGATTTTACATGCTGCAGAGTCGTTCAGCCAGCCGGTCTACCAAAGTCAGCTAAGCAGCAAGTTGTGACCACCAATAGAACTAAACAAACCTGTGGCATCGAATTGATTGGGAGCAGTAATAGCAGTACCAAACATTACTTCGACAACAAACTGCAAACCCGGAGCCGACGCTGATCCCAGACCCAGTTCTTGAAAAATGGCGTCGATGTCCCACCCAGCGTTGCAAACACCTTTGCCAGCTGTAACGTTTATGCCCACGTTTGGTAGGTAGAAGTTCTACCTACCAAAATAGTAAATTGTTGAGATGCCGTGCAAGTAAAATGCGTAATAAACGCAGCAACTCAGCCCGCAGGAACACTAGCGCAATGCAACCCTAACCACTGAACTCTAACTTAACTCGTAGTGAATTACATTTTCGTTGCTAGCGCCCTCTACAAACTTTATACACCGCGCGTCCCAGTGAGGGAGCTGACGGCAGGCCCAGTCGCCCAGTTGGCCCAGTTTTTCCGCTGCAACATGAAATCTCGTCGCCTGTAGTTGCCTTTAAAATCATGAGAACGCGGAAAAGGACGACATGAGTTGGTAACCAGCTTCCTTTACCCTATTGCAACGACGAGGGCGGTCGCAGAGCTGGCACTTTCATCGCATGACTCCAGGGAGCTAGGAAATCACGATTCGCTACGCATAAGGACATAGGCAGCCGAGGGCTGTTATAACGCACAGAGCGGTCGTGTTTTGTGTTCAAATTTTGACTATTTTAAGAGGAACTCGCTAACCAATTTGTTTACTGGATGAGTATTGAAAGCCTTTGTGACAAACCTCTTTTTTCTTTTCTGTAAGAAACGTTGGTTGAGCGCTGTTCTTGAGCGAGCACTTCTTTTCCCCGTCTAGGAATCCTCTAAAACGACTGTCGAAGCCGTCGACTCGCACCTCTCCTGGAGGTGAATTGGTAAGCGACACACCAGAATTCTAGGTCAGCCCTTTTACCCCTGATATAACTTTCCCACTCAACAGGACGAGAAGACTGTCGAAGAATATGTCTCCAAATTTGTTCGGTAAGAACGTGCACAAACCCGTTCGTGCTCCCTCTGACCGGTACTGTTTGCATGTTGCAGCCTGGAGACTGATACAAAGAAACTGCACAAGGATGCCAAAAAGTATGAGGATGCCATGCTTGGTAAGAGAGCCTTACAGAACCTGCCAGAATGGCTGCGAGTATTAACACTGATTGTCCTGTGCTCCTTCGCAGCATTGTACCACTGTGAGAAAAAGATGAGCAGCGACCTGTCCAACGGAGAGCTGTGCAATGACAACCCCGAGCTGCGCAGACTCGTGGAAGAGTGGCTAAGTTTTGCGTCGTCCATGGATTCTGCTGTAGACGATCACGTAAGAAGCCATGGAAAAGTTTGCCTCCTTCGAGTACCTCCCAGCAGTAGCCTGGCATGTCAAGCACCGAATCTCGTGCCAATACCTCCGGGGTAGTGAACAGGGGGCACCTCAATCAGCTGCTAGTCAGAGCCGTATATGGGGAGAGTTTGGTCAGTCTATGATCTCGCCGCCGTAACGCTCTCCTCCCGAGCGAGCCAATCAGCACGCGGCGCAGAACGAGAGGACATGAGCTCATGCATGTGAACTCCCGGCTGCTCCCAGCTGAGTGGGGAGGGCCGCCATTTTTGTTCATTCTCCCGGCGGAATGCATGGGATCGGCATCTAAATCTCGATTATTTCCTTTTATATCGCTGGCTCTGGCAAGAAAAGGATATACTGTTATTCCTTAGTGGGTTAAAAAGCTAATAAATGAAGTTTTCTCGACGTATGGCCACAAACTTTTATTCGGGCGAAAAAAGAAGTCGGCCCGTAGCAGACGCGTAGCCTCAGCAGTGCTCTTCTCCGACAGCGTTGCGAAAAAAATGGCGGTCGTCTCCTCTCTGCTCCCTTCTTTCTCTCTCGCTCCTTCGGCGCTCTCCTCCCTTTCATTTACTTTTCTCCTCTCCGGCGCCTTCGTCGCCACACCCACTGGCCAAACTCTCCCAATATACGGCTCTGCTGCTAGTCAGTGCGGCTGGTGGCCAAAAAGGGCAACATTGGGAAGGCCACATCACCGAGCAATTGGACACAAGTGTTACGTCACAATTCTGAATGGCGCTCGGAGATTCAAGCTTGAGATTGGTTCCAATAATCGCGGCCCCCAGCCGTTCGAGTTGCAAAAATCCCCCATAAGATGGTGCCACTTGTCAAACCAAACTTCATTGACCGTTAGGTATTGAAAGGGAATGCAGAGAAAGCACTCGAAAAGATAGCCTTTCCCTTTTTCTAGGTCAAAGTTGGGAAGTATTCAAGTTACTCCAGGAAACAAGCAAAGGCAGGCCAGGAAAAAATTTTCTTTGCATGTTGCAGGCACAAAGGCATCTTGCATTAGCTGGCCCTTAAAGGGGTGCGGAAACGAAAATTGAAATATACAAATTTAGTTCGGAAATGAGTCAAGCATGACGGTTAAAGGGGGGGTGCAACGATTTCCGGACTTCGGTCAAAGATTTGTGGAAGTTGCCCTCTGACACTTCTGAAGTAAAGAACAGAAAACAGATTTCGCCTGCGTGTCCTAGTTGTTGCGTTAAAAAAAGATAAATATTGGCATTTCGGGCTCCCCTCAACTCACTCCCAGTCTTCAGGGTCACACCTGGTCGCACTCCCAGTGACGTCATTCGGAGTGCCGTGTAGCTTCCCGTGTGCTCTCTCGGAGGACGCTTCCTCTCCCTCTCTCTGCTGACATTAGCGGGCGTTATGCTGCAGCTTAGAGCCGAGCGAGGTCACGTAATCTTTTCACCGTAGTTCCTTCGGCTGCCACTTGGGGCTGCAGGTGGGCGAAAAAGCTCGACTTTTGCTTTGCGATTGTGCAGCGGAATCGAGACATTTTTAATGAAGGAGGTGTTTTCTCTATCCTCCGGGACACGATAAACAACTTAGAAATGACAAGATGCAAATTCTTTTAATCATAAAATCGTTGCACCGCCCCTTTAATAACCGTAAATGATAATCACACGTTTGTATTTTGAACGACTGGCTATATTTTTCGTTCCAAAATGGTACACTCGAGCAAGCGCTCAACGAGAAGCGAACAGAGAGCGCAATGCGTCATGGAATATCCGGCGCAAACAAAAACAAAAAAAAGATTCACAGCATTCGTGACTTAGCAAGGCTGGCGTGGTTATGAGCTTTGCCGTTGCTGGGGTTGTGGTGGCGTCAACGTGTGTTAGAACCGAGCCGTTGGAAGTACCTGTGGGGTGACGAGCATCGTGCGTGTCGCGTTCGTGTGGCCCATTCTCCCCCTAGAAGATTAGCCCGTTGCTCCAAACTTCTTCACCCACCCCGTTCACCCCTAAGCTGACAATGCGGTGGAAGCTATACGCTTGCTGGACCAATCTGCCGCCTCCCTTTCATGACCTGACTGCATTCTCTGCTCGTGGGTATGCGCGAGGGAGCGCGATCACTTGGCAAAAGTGTAGCTGGCCCAACGAGCTCGTAGCTTCCACAGCACTGTCAGCTTAGGGTGAACGGGGTGGGGAAAGATGTTTAAGTGCGGCTACGAGACTGTTCTTGCTACGTCATGGCCTACGTGGCAAGATCCCCAATGTTGCTAGATAGCCTCCCAAATAGGCTTCACAGGCATCCACCAGGTGCACATTGAAAGATTGTTTAATTAGCTTTAAATTTAGTTTTCTTGTGCCTTTCAACGAAAGACTGGTGTTTTCAAGGTTATGCTGCAACATGCAACACATTAAAGCTAAAAAATGAGCGCTGGAATTTTTTCATTTTTTGCCAGGTGTTGAATATGGTGTTGAAAGACTACCCAATTAATATTTTGCTACAGAGTCGCATATATTTTTAATAAAGTCAAGAAACGCAACTGCTCGATACCGAAACTTGTGCACGGAGGTCGGAGAAATATAGAGGAGAGAGTGCCGGAAGTCACGTGGCTACAACCGACCGCGCTTTTTGTTCTTTTTCCTCCGTTCTTTTCTTTTGGCCTCGCGCAGCAGTTGCATTGTTGACAGCTTTGCAGGTACCGTTTGCCCTGCGATTGCTTTGCAGTTATGTTTGTTCCTTTCGCTGCTCTGCACTTAAAGATGAGTTGTTTTGTACATTGAAGAGTTGGAACTGAGTAGTGAATGTCTGTGGTGAAGGCCCGTGATCGGCTCTGAAAAGAATGCCCCCAAGATCAGGCACATATCTAGGGAAAAGGGGGGGGGGGTCCATGCTCCACCCCCTGAAATCTTCCATTTTGCTGGGGCCTCCACTCCCCCCTCCCCCTCATACAGCATTTTGTCATGGGCACCCCCCCCCCCCCCCCCCCTTTCCGCCGAATCAAAATCCTGGCTATGTGCCTGCCCAAGATGTTGCGTGAAGAGCTGCCTCACAGGTTCTGCATCCAAAAGTGGCATTGTGTGGCAGTGTCTGCACAAGTTTCTGAAAGATCAACGGGATCGGGACCAATGGCTGGCTGCAATTCCTGCAGAACAGTTACGGGCACCTGGAAAGTGGACGCTGCCCGATTCGTGTGCTCGTTGCATTTTGTGAAAAGTGATTACATTGAATTCGCGGGTGTCAAAAAGGGAGTCCCATACCATTTAGTTCAACAACATTTTGTCCAACATTTTTTTTTCAGTGATAATTGTAAAAAAGAAATGTGTAAATATCGCAAAATGTTTGACAAAAATAAAACAGTATGCCCACTCTCGGGATTGAACCTGGGTCCGCTGCATGTGAAGCGGACACCTTTCCACTGAGCTACTCTACAGCTTTAAATAGTCGTTTTGACAATTTGTTTTATATGAGACCCAATAGGGCCCAACTGCCGGCTACTGGCAGAATATCCACTTCCTAACGACATAGACTTGTGGATGTCCTTGGGCATACCGTAAAATCCCGAGAGATAGCCCACCTAACATGAAGAGCGAATCGGGTGAAAATATGGAGTGGGCTAACTTTCAATGTACAATCAAGAAAAGTTTAAAAAATTGATATTTTAAGGTCGTGTCCCTTCCGGCAACGAAGCAAAAATATCTGTACTTCCCAGTCAGCAATGTTCGCGTATATCCTACCATAGCTAACTAGCCGCATTTACGCCGAGGTCATCACTGATCCCAGTACTACGATTAATAGGAACGTAGGCAGCTTCCTTTCGTGGAGCTCGAAGTACGATAGTGCTAGCATTGTAATGTTCAGGCAGACGAGGGGGAACTCCTCGTTCGTAGTAATGCAGCCGGTCGACTATAGGTTGAAAAGTTTGCTGCCGATTTTCCCTGCAGCAAAGGCACACCCCAGGCTCGAAGTCAGGCAGCACCACGGATCGGCCACACTCGCACCTAGTAAATAAATCGTTCGCATGCACGTTCAACTCAATGTATGCACTTCGTGCTCGACGTTGGTGTGTTACCTATTAGTGTTTGCAAGACGAGTGATGTCTTCAGCCACGAGAAGGGGCGACGACTCAGCAACGTCTTTGTGCAAATCGGCTTGGTGGTCGGGCATGTCGTACGGAATGAATCCTAATTGTTTTGATCGGTCCAAAATTTCTCTTTCGAAGACGGACAGATTCGCCGGTACCGTGAAAGACAGTTGCGAAGTAGAGGTCCCACGCCCGTCGTCCGCCGCCATCACCGTCCAGCCCGCGAGTTCCACGATACGCGACACGACGCCATGTTCAGAATTGCACAGTGAACGCACGGAATGCTTCTGGTTCTCTGTGCAACTTTTGTTTTTGAATCAACGTATTTGCAGCTTTTTAGAAGTCACAAAAAATGGGTTTAATATTTTTGTTTATATTTTTAATATTGAGTGTATGCCTTCAATGACCCACGACTTTGATTAAATTTAGTGGTTGTGTCTAAACCTTGGAAAACGGCCCGTGACCATAGAGAAGAGAGTGAGCGCGACTCAAACCGGCCAGTTCTCGATCGGCGGTTTTTGGGCGGAAAGGAACCGAATTTCGAACCGCAAATTCTGTTCTGGGCAGTTGGGCTCTCGTATGCCATGTACAACTAAAAACCTCTGCGAGCATAAACACCCTGTCAGTATCCCTTTAATTTTGCAGTTGTAAGGGCTGTAGATTACACATTTATAGCCATCCCATTTTCATAGTTGCCAGGTTTCATGAGATATCGATGAATGGTGGCTTTTGACCACCCAGTAAAGCTGCTGCCAGAAGATTCTGACCTAAATAGCTCGTTCGTTCGAGTGAGGAAGAATGGATAGGTAGTATGCTCTTTTGACGAGTGTCTAATGTGCTCTTTCACGCCTGCCAATGTTACTGCCTTTAGTTTGTGGATGTGAACCATACTTTCCCTGCCTTCCTAATAGCTCTTTTCCTCCATCAGCTGGTGGCGATTAGACGTTGCCTCGTGGACCCCCTCAAAAGGTAAGTGAGCAAAACGCCCTTGCAACGGCAGACAAGAATGGACCAACACGCCAAAGCGTGCAGGTACCAGACAGTCTTCACAGAAGTGCAGGCGGCACTCAAGCGTCGCAACCAAGTGGCCCAGGAGTGTGTCCGACTGGAGCAGCGTGCCGAGCGACTGGCAGGCCGTGAAACCACTGGTCCCAACCTGGCCAAGCTGAGCGAGTGCAAGCAAGCCCTCGAGGCGGCACGGGGCGACTTGCGTACCCAGGGGGCACTGCTGGCCCAGGACCTGCCACGCTGGTACCAGGCAAGCAGCCTCTACCTGCAGCCCTGCCTTGAAGCCCTGATGCACAGCCAGACCCTGCACTGGGGGCAGGCAACGACGTGCGCGCACAATCTGCTCGCCCCAGGTGCAAAGGTGCCCGTGGAGCAGCGCCTGGCCGCTGTCAGGGCCCTCTCTATCGTGGCACTGCCGTCGTAAAGGCCACAATAAAGCACTTTATTTTTCTATTTGTTCGCGTCACTGGTGCTCACTCTGTGGAATATACCCTTTATTCAAAATTCTAGAGCTTCATAGCCCTCGACTGCACGCACAACTTGGGGAATTGTTGGAAATATTCCTTTCCAGCAGAGGTTGTAAACTATCCAGACTGCAACTGATATTCGATCGTCAAAATTCCCGTGTAAAACCCCCCACCCAAAAAAAGTTGCTCATGTAACCAGATCACAATATTGTGTACATGCTTTGTTGAACTAGTTAGGTTTAACTGTACCAAATATCCTTTACACAGACAGAATTGGAGCCTTCAGTAATGCTGAGTGCTTTTACACAAACTTTGATATCTGTGGCACTGGTGCGAAGTCTGTTGAAAATTACAAAGATTGCCTCGGGACCCTTGGCATAGCCAGGTGGGGGGCTTATGAGGCTTAGCCCCACCCCAAAATCCAGCCAACCCTATCATTGAGATTCCATGTTTTTGTAGCGTGAGCTACACTGACCGAGGTTGAGCAGTTTCGCGTGGCTCGCATAATGAGCCGTGCTCTGTGCTGCCCATGCGTGAGGAGCAGTGACCTCGCCTCACCGGTCTGCGCATTCCAGAGGAGTGATGTCATAGCCGCGGCAGACGCACTGGCGCCACCGCGTGCCCAGCTGTGCGCCTCCGTTGCGCAGTAGTCAAGTCTGACGCTGCGCCGGAGCCGCTTGATAGCGCCTCTCATTTTGTGCGCATAAGCTCACGCTATGTATATCCTGGCGTAGCCAAGTAAGCCACCGCAATTTTTTAAATTAATTTTTCGCTGAAAGTTCGGGGTTTACGGACTTTATTTTTGTTAGATTCCCAATTCTCTGAAATTCGGGGTTTATTTTACGGTTCCCAATTTTTAAAATTTAGAAACAAAATGACCAAATTTTGGGTACCATGGCCCATTGTCCTGGAGAAACCTTGATGACCTAAAAGGCAAACCCCCTTTGTCAGTACTTAGAGATTTCAAAAGAAACTGAAGTGGCATTTCTTCAGGATCACTGACCCCATGCTCTTATAAAGATTGTTTGTAAAACACCAATTTTTTTTTGTGACTTTAAATGTTTTTAGTCTTTCGAATGTGTTTTTCGGATTTATCCAAAAACACAGAACCCTACTTATAATATACACATGCCTTTTGACCCCCCACCCACCCACGCCCCAAATATAAGATTTGTCATCTAACTCGGCACCCATCCTGACCTTAATCCACAAAGTTGCTCAAGATTACGAGTGATATCTAGTGTGCTCTTATCTCGCATATTTCAAAAATCCCTTGATTCTGGTGTTGTTCCGGCTGACTGAAAATCTGCAAAGGTTGTCCAGATTTTTAAAGATGGCGCAAAAGACGTCCCTGCAAATTTCCGACCCACATCTTTAACCTCTGTTGTAAGTAAATTGAAGGAACATGTAGTTTATTCCAGTGTAATGAATTATTTATGTGTAAACAATATACCCTTTACGAACCAGCACAGTTTCCGGCGGTCATACTTCTGTGACTCAACTTTTTTTTAATTTTTAGCGGACATTCACCATAACCTACATAAAAAAGATGAAACTCATGTTATCCTCATTGATTTAAAAAAAAACACTCGATAAAGTCCCACATTGTCGTCTTATCCAAAAACTAAAAGCACTCAAAGAAATGTCCGTTATAAACTGGATTGAAAACTTCCTTTCAAACCGAACACATAACATTGTTATGACAACATTTGTTCGTCACAGAAACTTGTTAAATCGGGAGTACCGCAGGGAACCGTGCTAGGTCCATTGTTTTTAATTTACATAAATGACCTGCCAGATCTTCTGAATTCCACTATTAAGGCCCGTTCACACTCTTGCGACCGAGTACGACTGAGAGAGACGAGATCTCTTAAAACTTCTTAAATTTTTTTAGAACGAGGGAACACACTGGCATTGTGGCGCCATCTATGCGGTGACCCTGGAACTGCATTTCACAAGAGCGAAGGTTTTGCGGGATTTCCGAGGTCAAATGTGCGTAATACCCATAGAAAGGCTCGTTTATAACATTGACAAAAGTTTTTCGAGCCAAGAAAGAAAGGATAATGTGCGAGAGAAATAAAAAAATATGCCGGACCGCCGAGTTTACACTGCTACCCAATAGATGGCGCCAGTGTGTCCTCTGGTTCTCTGGTTGTAAGAAGTTTTAAGGAACCCAGGTTTAAGAGGTCGCAAGAGTGTGAAAGGGCCTTTAGATTATATGCGGACGACTGCGTGATTTATAGAAAAGTAATGAGTGTAATCGACTATACCTTTTTTGCAAAATGACCTGTCACATATTCAAGCATGGTGTCGAGAGTGGCAAATGGAAATCAGTGGTGACAAAATTAAATTTCTTAACTAAAAAAAAAAAAAATTGTTACTCAGATTGATTATTCACTTTCTACCATAACAATTGAAGACGTAACATCCTACAAGTACCTCGGCATCAACTTGTCATGGGTGCCTCATATAAACTACATATCTGCGAAAGCAAACTGAAGTTTGGGATTTTTAAAGTGCCATCTCTGTATAGACCTTTTCCGCTTACTCTCGGCCCCGACCGCGAAGTAGGCGTATCCGGTATGGGCGACTAAAAAATATCAAAACGTTTCAACCTGCAACTAGTAAAATAAAAAGGGGAGGCAAAACTAGAATGTGTGACGGTTACATTTATGTCCTAAATGCCTTCTATCGGCGTGGCGACGGCAAAAAAATGTTTTCGCCCATACTGGAAATGACATTAATTCAAGATGGCGGCGTCCTTGCGAAAAGGGTCTATAAGGCCACGCAAGAAACAAAACTCGTCGCATATAATTCTCTCATCGGTCCTCAACTCGAGCGTGCATCCATTGTCTGGAACCCCCATCAGTTGTATCTAGAACAAAAACTGGAAGCTGTACAGAACCGGGCTACATTTTTTATTTTCCACAATTATCAGCCCACAAGTGTTACCGCAATGAAAGCTAAATTAAACCTCCCTCTTGAGAAGCACATGAGAAAAGTATCACGTTTTACCCACCTGCACAAAATGCTTTTTTTTTTTTTTTAGTTTTCCTTTAAAAAAATATTAATACTGCCCACTAGCCACCCACATCTCCCTCCGCACCGACCATCCACTCAAAATTCAACTGACTACACCTAGGACTAACCTATTCCAGTTTTCTCCCTTACCATTGGCTATTACTGATTGGAACAAGCTCCCGGAACCTATTGTGAGCATCCCAGAACCCAATAACTTCAGATCTGTCATTTCCTCTCTCGTCACTATCTAGCGTCCTGTTTGCACGTGTTCTCAAACCGACAGAAACATCATAGTCTTTTTTGTTTGTTGTGTGCTTTGAGTGTTTAAATTTGCCCCTGCCCCCCCCCCCCCCCCCCTCCCCTCCCTCATGTGAAGCCCTCTGTGGGCATTCAAGGGTAAAATAAATGAAAGGAAATGAAATCATAGACATCCCGGGCATCTCGGCCATCCCCCAAAAAAGATTCCTGGCTACGCCACTGCTTGGGATCTATGGTTGACAGCACCGACTCCAAACAAAACTTTTTAAAGGGCGGACTTCAAGTCTCTGGACTTTTAGTGTGTGCAACTTCCGTCTGTTTCCCAGGACTCTGTCAAGTGCTACCGTTTAACAGGGTTTTGCTAAATGACGACATTTGCAAGCTCCTCGAGACACACAGAGATGGCAGGAGAGCGCAGGGCAGGGACTTTAGGGCAGCAAGGCTTTGCCAGCTTTGCTCTGACGGACAGGACACGTTGAAGCATTATTTTTTTATACCTCAAACATTGTTATCGATGTTCAATATGCGCCTACTCTTTAATTCTTACAGGTTTCGATCAGCTTCAAACTCTCAAAAACTAAATATTTAATGACTTCGCAAAGTCTGCATCTCGAAACAAAATGGGTTACGGAATGTCTAACTTCATGGTCTTTTGGAATGTCGGGTAGTGATACTGATACTATGGCACCTTAGTGATACCCACTGAATCCTCGGAAGCAGACTTACAAGAAAATGGCGATTAAATTTGGTGGGACCGGACATTTCATCGAACGCCGTTACGTCGAACACCGTTTCATCGAAGCCGTTTCATCGAATGCCGTTTCATCGAACGCCGTTTCATCGAACACCGTTTCATCGAAGCCGTTTCATCGAACGCCGTTTTATCGAACGCCGTTTTATCGAACGCCGTCTTATCGAACGCCAGGGTGGCATTCCCGCTTCCTGAAGCTGGTCGGAGGTGCCCATCCCGGGTTCTGGAAGTTTTTGACTTGCATCGCCGCACAACATCAATTGACGGAAGACAAGCTGGAGGCGATGCTGAGTTCCCTAGAGCCTCCTCGCCAGAAGAAGGCCATAGCGGCAAGAAATGAGAAGGTCCGCCTTTTTTATGAGAACCGACGGAGCACGGCTGTGGGGGACGTTTTGATAGCAATTGCTCATCATTTGAAACGGTGAATGGCTGTCGCACGAACACATGAACACCCGAAAGTTTTCAAATAAAATTTGAAGTGACGCACTTACTTTTGGCTTCATTGAGTCTTAGAACTAAAAAAACAATGTTTCGTTGTAGTTTCATAAATAGCACCTCAGCTTTAGCTACTGCAAGCTTCGGGAAATAAAAAAGTATCAATAGAAAGACATGAGAGGCTAGTAGGCTCACTTGGCTAAAGTTGTTGCGCCTGCGCAAAACCTAAGTCGCCTTCTGGCCTCCATGAGTTAGAGTGCGCTCTTACCGGGAGTGCGACTTTTTATTTTTATTTTTTGTTACAATACCCTCAAGGCCCATCGGGTAATACAGAGGGGGTGAACAGATAAGCACAATATGCAAAACAAACATAAAAATCGGTACAAATACCCTCATGGGTTACTTGCATCAATATAAATTGTAACAGCTACAAGTTCGGACATTTAAAAACCTGACGATGAAATGGGTGAATGACACGAAAATGCACTCGATCCGTGCATAAAAGAGCATCTTTTACACTTTTTATATAAAAGACATTCGATAAAACGGCCATCAGCAATTCGATGGAACGGTGTTCGGTGAAACGTCCATTTTTTCGATGAAACGGCGTTCGACGAAACGGCGTTCGATGAAATGTCCGGGAACCTAAATTTGGCACGTGCGGCGCGTGCGGCACTCCCACGCACAACACAAGGCACCAACTACAGGGAAACCAAAGCAACTAAAGCGCGCCGCGCGGCCAGTGCAAAATTCAAATCCAGTGGGGAAGCAAGAAAGTTCAGGCTCGCAGACAACATTGTAGATATTAAATCATTTAACGTTTGTTTTGTAGCAAACTTTTTCAAAAATATATTATGTAAATTAGAACCATTTTTATTTGAACTTAAATAACGCAAAATTTATTGAAAATGTTTTAGTTTCGAGCCGCACACGCAAATAATGCGCAATAAATGTTTTTCTAAATGTGTGTGTGTGTTTTTTTTTTAATTCAAATTACACAACATATCGGCGGGCCTTATCTTGTTTTGATCATGTCTTTGGTGGTTTTAGCGTTGCATTTGCAATGACGTAGAACGGGTGTCTCGAGTCGACCTTTGCTAATGTTTATTTTAATCCGTAGTGAGATTTTTCGAACACAAAATGTTTTAACCGTGTACCTTCAATTATAACTAGGGGTGTCGCGAACTTTTGTCGAACCGAATTTTTAGGTCGAACTTTCGGGGTTCGACTGGGTCGAACCGGTTCGACGAACCTTCGAACTTTTCGCCAGATTCGACCGGTTCGACTTTGTGGACACTGTGGTCAGACCTTGATACAAGCATGTCTAGGTTTGGAGAATTTTTTTTTATGCAATGGGTTATTTTATTTTATGAACAGTTGCAATTAGAAGAAATCAATTGTTATCACTGAAGAAGTTAATAACTTAATTTTTTGTACTGTATTAACTGAAAGAACCAATCAGCGCTGCCCTTGATTCGTCCCTTAGCCATCGCAATCCAATCCGAAGCCAACTGGCCAGCCTGTCGCGCATGCGCACACGAGTCGAACCTCAATACAAGGTTCGCCGAACTTTTCACTAAAAGTTCGAAAAAGTCGAACCAGGTTGAACTCGAACCGCGGCCGGTTCGCGACACCCCTAATTATAACTAGGGGTGTCGCGAACCGGCCGAGGTTCGAGTTCGACCAGGTTCGACTTTTTCGAACTCTTAGTGAAAAATTCGACGAACCTTGTATTGAGGTTCGACTCGTGTGCGCATGCGCGACAGGCTGGCCAGTTGGCTTCGGATTGGATGATGATGGCTAAGGGATGAATTAAGGGCAGCGCTGATTTGTTATTTCGGTTAATACAGTACAAAAAAATTAAGTTATTTACTTCTTCAGTTATTAGAATTAGTTTATTTTAATTGCAACTGTTTATAAAAAAAAAAAATAACTCTTTTGATAAAAAAAAAATTCGCCAAACCTAGACATGCTTGTATCAAGGTCTGGCCACACTGTCAACAAAGTCGAACCGGTCGAATCTGGTGAAAAGTTCGAAGGTTCGTCGAACCGGTCGAATCTGGTGAAAAGTTCGAAGGTTCGTCGAACCGGTTCGACACAGTCGAACCCCGAAAGTTCGACCTAAAAATCTGGTTCGACAAAAGTTCGCGACACCCCTAATTATGACCGTAGTAAACGAGTGCAGCTATTTGCGGTCTGCTTTGGGCTTTGGTTTGCTCGGCTAGGGATGTCGCGAACCAGTCGAGGTACGAGTTCGAACAGGTTCGACTTTGGATGGATGGTGAAGGCAGCACTGATTGGTTGTTTAGTTAATACAGTTCAACAAATTAAGGTATTAGCTTCTTCAGTGATTAGATTTAGCTTCTTTTAATTGCATCTGTTCATAAAATTAAAATAACCCTTTGCATAAAAAAACAAATTCTCCAAACTTAGACACGCTTCTTTTAAGGTCTGGCCACACTGTCCACAAAGCCGCAGATTTTAATTTAATCCAATCCAATCCACTGGTCGAGGCGGTCGAATCTTGTTAAAAGTTCGAAGATGGTTCGAAGATTCGTCGACCCGGTTCGAGCCAGTGGAACCCCGAAAGGTCAAAGGTTGACCTAAAAACACTAGAAATCCGGTCGACAAAAGTTCGCGACACCCCTAATCTAGTTAACAGGTCGAAGGTTCGTCAAACCGGTTCGAACCAGTCGAACCCCGAAAGGTCGACCTAAAATTCGGTCGACAAAAGTTCGCGACACCCCTATAGCTCGGCATGCTCGTTTGGATCGGTCTCTCGGACAACTCGAAGTCGATGATCATTTTGTAAAACTCTGAATTGTAAAAGTGATTGAAGTGTCGCGGGGTGATCTCTTTGCACTATGTTTTTCTTAAAGCTGTGTGCTCGGTCAACTGGCCCTCAACTCTTCAGAGTTTATGTAAGCAGGTTACAACTGGCTTTGTAGAGCTTAGCAGTACTTGTGATGGAAAGAGGTAGAAGAACGCATAGTATTATTACGTTTTGAATATGTCGAGATGCTAACTTTTTGGTAAGTGCTTCTCAGTTTTGTTTCACTGAAAAGGCATCTGCGAGATGTGTGAATGTGAGCGCTGTGAAAGGCCGCGGACGAAGCGGCGCTCCCAACTACTACGGTGTTTTCAACGCTGTTGTTAATTTGTGAACTGCATTTCTCATACGGAACTCGCACTTGAGCAGTACTCGTGTTAGGAACATCGAATTCGTCGATTTTTTTTTTGTTAGGCGATGGAATTGTTACGAAACTACAAAGGAATGTGAAAAGCTCACTTTTCCCACCCCGTTGTTTTTCACAGCTTGCTCGGCAGAATGAGCGCGTGACAGTCTGCGTGTTGTCTTATGTGTAGGATATATGCTTTTCCGCATCCTCGATGATCAGACAATCCAATAAATCTGACTCTTTTCCTCTCAACGTCACTCTTTGCAATACTATAGGGTGCGAAGTACCATGTGCTCTCGAGGAACAAGCCGTTGGCAAAAGGAGTCTTTCAGGTAACATTAAAAGGCATTCCATGCGCCTCTGCACCTGGCTCACATAGATTGGTGTCTTCGTCAGGGCTTCGGACAACGAATACAAGTCACTGTTGCTCAGCCCTTGGCAGAACTGTCTCAGAAATCGCAAAAAGTGGTAGGTGGATGGCTCCTCGTGTGCAGTGGTATGGCCGTTGGCTCCATCATCCTGGGAGGGGTCACCAGGCAAGTGATGAGAGCCGACAAAGGCCCACCTCGGGGCAGCAACCTTAACTGTGCCTTTGTTTTCAGGTTAACCAAGTCTGGCCTGTCGATGGTACACTGGCACCCCTTCGCAGAATTCCCCCCTTCAGGACAAAAGCAGTGGGAGCAGGAGTTTCTGAAATACCAGGAATACCCAGAATACAAAGAGTGAGCTTCCGGGGCAGTCTGCCTACACACCGCGTTTTGTAGGTTGTGTGCGGCGCTTTGGAAGCATGTGGACCCACACTGTTGTGAACTGTACAGAGCGCGACACTGTTAGCGCAAACAAGCGATCGCTGGTTTTTCCAGTTTTTCTCTTTGAAACCAAGGGATGTCATTCAAGTTATTATTGCTAGGGATAGAACTCATTTAGTCCTATAATGTAAGCGATAAAATTTTGTGCTCGCTAATATTATTTAGAAGTAAAATGCGAAAATGCGCTGATGTCGTGTTCGCGCTAATAGTGTCGCGATGTGTACACATGTTACTCCACCAGTAAATTTCACTGTGAAACGAGCTGGCAAAACTTTAATTTCAAATGGGTTGTAGCATGCCACCACATGTAAAGTGGAGAGCAAACTAATTAAATAACCAGAGATTATTGCATTGATTGCTTATGCAATGTATCTCCCCAAGCATTGAAGCAAAGCTCAAAGCTTCCACTACAACACACAGGATCGTTGCAGCATCATTATCAAGGCAGCTTTTGCTCGGTGGTGCAGCGAATGTTGCGAGCGAAATAAGAAGGGCTCGAAAGAGGTTTCATTCGGAGCACTATACCCGTTCTCACCCCAAGATAAAAAAAGGAAGTTTTGCTCATTGTTCGTACGCCGTGCGAACTAGTTCTTACAAGATTTGGTTGTCGGAGAAAGAAGCAATGCGTTTTGGCATTTGAACCGTGCACTTCCCGCTAAGATAACACATATCTAATCGAAAATTCACCTACATATATCTTTATTTTCTACATAAAGGTGGAAATTAGTAATGCCCTGCGAGAAGCCGGATTTTTCTTTTACTACGGTTCTTGAGGTGAAAACAAGTATAACTATATTTCATTTGACCTTATGATGGACCGCAGCAGACACTTTGCACCATCCCAGCCAATCGAGCACTGCAAACGTATCGCACGACTACCCGCCCTGCGCATCACCGCGCCCCTCCCAAAGGTTGCGTAACAGTCGGGCGGCATTGGATTGGCTCCAATGGCTCGTAGAGTCCACTCTGGTTTGTCGTTAGGTACGACAAAGTATAGCGGGGCTTGCCTGGGACCGTTTCGCCAAAGCATCAAAGTGCCCCGCATAGGTAAACCAGATCTCAAATCTTGCCGGCGCAGGTACAACCAGGCCATGACGCTTTCGGAGTTCAAGCGCATCTGGTACATCGAATACCTGCACCGCATGTGGGGACGCACCATAGGGGCGGTCTTTTACACGGGGGCCACCTGGCTGTGGTGGCGTGGCTGGCTGAGCCGCAGGGCCAAGGGGCACGTCGCAGTGCTCGGCGTGGGGCTCGCCTTCCAGGGGGCCCTGGGCTGGTTCATGGTGCGCAGTGGACTGCACGACCAGCCGCACGTGAGCCAGTACCGCCTTGCCGCCCACCTTGGCACTGCCCTGCTCTGGTACAGCCTCTCCCTCTGGTCGGCCATGTCTCATCTCTCATACCAAACACAGGTACAGATGTCGAGAGATTTTGGGGCATTTCAACTCGCCTCATTTCCTTCTTCACCATACCGTAAAGTACTAAAAAAGCGCCCACCGAAAGTTTGGAGATGGTATTCAAAAATTTGCGGCTTGTTAAGTCAGATTGCAAAAATTCAGAAGAGATATGCAATGGGGCAGGCCTTCTTACTTTTTACCAGGGTGCTTCGAGAAGCGGCCGACAAAGAGGAGCACCTCAATTGGCCGTATGGGCTCAGAAGTTCGGGGTGGGCGCTTGATATGTCCTTTGCTTAGTTTGAAAACATTTTAGAAGTAGCAGGCAAATGCTTGTCGCAACATGGGCACATGCTCGGTATTCTGTGCTAGCAATTGCTGGGCACGCTTTTTCTGGGCTGGCAATTTGCAGCGTTACGTTATACTTTGGGTTCCATATTTTCTGAGTTTAATTTATCGTAAAATTCGGAGGGTGTTTTCCGGAGTTTATTTATTGACGAAAATTTGAAATTTATTGAAGTTTGTTTACGATATACTCCAGATTCTCTGAAATTCTGAGTTTATAATTCTGGTGTGGGCCCATTTTTCAATATTCAATATAAAAAGTAAAAATATCTGGACACAGCCTGCCCCTGGATTGGGCTTTTGCACCCTTGCCACTGGTAATACTAATTGTCCCACAACAGAAGTTACATACAAGTGTCACTTTAATAAATATAAATAATATAAATTTACTGAAATCCCTGACATAGTTTCTGGAAAGCTAATTTTCTTCCAATTCCATTCCACCACCCCATGCTGCGGCTGCATGGAGTGAAGTGCCGAAGTAGAGCCTTTAGTTGCCCCCTCCCTCCTATGATCGTAGCTTTCACTGTTATAGAAACACAACCCCACTTTCCCCTGAGAAGTCCAAACTGAAAACTAGGACAGTGGCTTTTGTCATGACCCAAAATTACAATGACCCGTTGTCCTGAACAAAACTTGATAAGGTAAGCAAGGATTTGAGGTTTGAAAGGAAACTGGAGAAGCCCCTCCTCAGGACCACTCACCCAAGATTATTTGTAAAATACCGTGTCTGTTTTTTTCTATTGTTTTTTGTTTTCTACATCGAAATTCCAAGTTTTTTTTTTTTAATAAAGGCAAATTGGCGAACATTTTACCGGCAAGTGTTTTTCGGATTTTACTGGATTGATCCGAGAACATGGAACCTTAATTATACTCCAAAGGACTGACAAGATGTGAAAGGAACTAACCTAATATATACGCCCCAGCATGGCCAAGCTGCGTGTACACGTCTGAATGTAGCATTGCTTCGGAACTCATACCAAAACCCTGCTCAAATGGGTTCATTTTGTTTGTGTTACCCAGGAATTCTTAAACCCCCAAACGTCACTCTTCCCAAGAGAAGGGCTTTTTCCTCCATTGTATTTCCCTGGACATTTACGTCTTGGTCTCCAGGTGCCGTTTCAGACCTTCTCACCGAGAATGTCCAGGGGTGTGCACGGCGTCCTGGGACTGGTCTTTGTGACGGCCATGTCGGGTGCCCTGGTGGCAGGCCTTCAGGCGGGCCTCGTCTACAATTCCTTTCCCAAAATGGCCGACCGGTGGGTGCCCTCCGATATACTAGCACTGGAGCCCAAGCTACGCAACTTCACGGAGAACCCCACAACTGTCCAGTTCGACCACAGAATACTGGTAAGGGTTTGTAGGAATGTCCGGAGAAACTTGCCTAGGGCAGAAGGATACGCAACACATCCAGAGGAGGCACGAGCGCTTGCGACTTTGCAGCGGGTTTCCTTTTACAACTTTTTTTTCTCCAAAAGTTTCATATCTTGAGGAAAATACAAAGGAGTTATATGCCAGTGTTCAAAGTCTTTCAGGAACCCGAAATTTTGGGGGGTGAAGTTTATAAAATCAGTGAGCACCTATGTATGATTAAAAAGGTCACCAACTATACTCGTTTTCACCTCAAGAAAAAAAGGAAGTTTTGCGCATTCTTCATACGCTGCGGAAAGTAGTTCTTACAAGATTTGGTCTTCGGAAAAAGAAGCGGTGCTTTTGGCATTTGAAATGTGTAAGTCTCGATAATATAGCATATATATAATCTAAAATGCACCTACATATATATTAATACTCTGCATAAAAAGGGAGATTATTAATGCTACACTAGGAGCCGGACTCTTTTTTACTACGGTTCTTGAGGTGAAAACGAGTATAGAAAATCTTTTCTTGCAATTACATCTTTCCGGGGATTATATTATGCCTTCTCGAAGCGCCTCAGACAACAAATCAAGTGTCGATGTTGGGGTTGTCAGTGGCCCTCGCTTTAAGATGGTGAACCGCTCATCTCTCCCAGGGTGAAAGTGTGGTTCTCGTGGTGACTGGCCTTTGGTTGTGGGGCCGAAAGCAGCCGCTCCCGCCCCGGGCACGAAAGGCACTGCACTGTCTACTAGCAGCAGCTTGGCTTCAGGCAAGTGCTCAAATACTGGTGCCCCCCCCCCCCCAGATAATAATGCCAACATTTTAAATTTTAGTGCCCTTGGATTTAAGTCCAGGCATGCCTTATTTAATCTAAGTTGTTGCCAATTTAATCTGTAGTCTCTGACAGATTAAAAAGCGCGGGGCATGGCTCATTAAGTTCATGCTTCGTTCTGTGGTGTCGGCAGATGTTGCAATCTCGTTGGCTGCGGAGCAACAAGATGCCCGAGACTTGCCGTGCTCTGCGACAGTCTATTTATGGTCATAACTCAATCTATGGGTTCTTAAGCATCCTAAAAAACAAAAAGATTACATTCGTGCGTGGCCGATTTCTCTATTAAAATCGGCATCAAAAGATTGATTACCTCGGAACTATCGCAGATACCAGAGGGCGCCATCTGACGAGGAGAAGCTCTTCCCCTTAGAGTAACTGTACAGGCCCTGCTTGCAGCACCTATACAGTTGCGCAAGCGGAGCATATGCGGAGAGCAAGTCGTCTGCTTCTTGCTCAGGAGTTGCGGGGACGTCAAAACGACGCCGAGCTCTTATTGGCCGATTGAAATAAATAGTGTGTAGACCTCAAACCATCTAGCAGTGAGATCTACCCTCTATTTTTTTTTTTTTTTTCAATCAGCCAATAAGGGCTCGGCAACTCCTGCGCAAGAAGCAGACGACTTGCTCTCCGCATACAGTTTCTCTACTCCTCCTCTTCCTGCAGCTTCCGAACACGATAAAGATACTTGAAAACAATGGACAAAGTTTCATCAAATACATATATTTTATGGCCGCATTTACTTATAAATTTTGTTGGCACTTTCAGAAAATATACTACAGAATATTCAAAACCAAAGTTTTTTTTAAAAATATTTTGCCAGTTTTCATATAATAGTTGTTAATTTCATGAAATAAGGTTATGTATTTTGAGGTGATGGTAATGATAACACCATTAGCATTGTTGGGTAAAGTACACCCAGGAGCGATATGAAGGTGAACAGCCCTCTTCTTGTTTTTGACGCTCCTGCAAGTTTTGGAACAAGCTCTGTTCCGGAAGAGGGCTAGAACGCAAAGTTTAGACCCCCAAGCCACGTACCATTTGAGACGTTGAGAGTTGATATAGCTTTAGGGAGCCGTAAAACAGGCAAGAAACCAGGTAAGGTGTTCACCTTCATATTGCCGGCGGGTGTACATCTAAAAAGTACTTAAAGTAAGTACAAAGCAAGTGAGAGGTTATATACTTAGTAAAGTAAAGTGCACCGGGCATACTGTATTTGAAGTAAAGTTCTATAAATACAATGTACTTTCAAAGTAAAGTACAAGTAAATTTTAACAATCCTTCATAATGCCCTTTCACTTCCCTATACAATTTGTTTTTAAACTGGCATGCATGCATTGCTTAAGGGGTAATCAGGGGTGCATCAGTTATTTTCGGAAATGGCGGCAAATATTGGATGAAGTCAAGTGACCACAGTGTAGTTGTTTTACTCTCGCTGATGCACTATCAACTTATAAGGCACTTATTTGCAACGGTCTTATAGCCATCATTACTTCACTCAGAGAAACGACCGGATAACGTCTCGGAAGTCTATAGCTTGTCTTCACATGATGATATGCCATTATTTTGTTAGAGGTTGGTGAACTCTTATACACAACCTCAGTTGTTTATAGTACAGGGAAAGCCAAGGATGGGAGCATATGGTCCTTGAAAGAGCTTAATTACATCGAGCACAAGAAAGCACTGCCCAGATCAACACACTGGCCTTTCCCAGCGATTTACATAACACATGGAGTACTGTAAACAACTTATTTTTCGTGGGCTCAATATTTCGCGATTTAGGTCAAAGCTGAAGTCTTGGAATAATTCGCAGGTTCTAATTTTTGCGAAGCGGTGGGATCTCAATATAGATTCCAATGTATATACATTTTACCGGAATTGTTCGCGGGACCTATTTTTTGCGAATTCTAAGCGATTCGCCAAATTAACAAAACTTAATTTGTCTACAGTATATAGTTATTGCTTTATGAGAACGACAAAAGAGACAACCTTTATGGAAGCTCACTCGTGCGGCCATACAAAGCGTCATTTTGGGACACAAATTGAACGAGACCAAATTTAGGCACAAACACTACAAATGTACTTTGAAGTCGGGAGTTGCACTTTCCTCGGAAAGTAGCAGAAAAAATAATTTAAGTAAAGTACAAGTACATACTCAGAAAATGTACTTCCCAGGTAAAGTAAAAAATTTTCTAAACCTACCTGAAGTAGTACTCTAAGTACAATGTACTTAAAGTACTTCCCAACACTGAACATTAGTAATTTCATTACTTGATCCTGTCAGAAGTCATCATTTAATCATTTCGTAAAGTTTATACTTAAATCTCGGGAGATTTGACAGCAGCCAGTTGAGAAGCATAAGTAGCTGAATGACATTTCAGAGTAACCAAGATTCGGAGAGGAGTGAAATCACATATACCGTGATGCTTGGAATATTTGCATTTCAATTATTTTTTACACATTTTATTTTACAGTTATCTCTATTGCAAAACAAGGAGCAGGTATAACATCTCACAATTTGTCTTCAGTGCTGACAAAGGCAGAGGCATAAGTGTGTGTTTTTCGAAAGTACCTACTTTCTATGCTCGAGTGCTCGTGCAAACGAATTGTTCTGCAGACCCTCACTTTCGTGCCAGTGCCTTTGCCAACACTGAAGCCAACTTGCGAGGTGCAATGGCGTACTTGAGTAATAATACCGTTATAATAATTGAAAAACTGTAATTTTATTACTTTTGAGCAATTTCTAATATATTACTTCTGACAAAAAGTAATTAGTTATCATTTAAGTACTTTTAAGCCTCAGTAAGTTCAAATGTTGAATTATGATTACCATATTTTCCAGGGAATGAGTTGCGGTTTCCAAAATGTTTCTCAGTGCGTCTTATGCAACAATGCAACTTACGTGAATTTCTTCTTCTATGAACAGAAACTTTAACTGCTTAAATTTACCATGGGGGTCATATTTCTCGTTTGATTAATTGGCAAGAATATTTAGACTGTCTCCCGCTTCTGCATACATATATCGCAATCACAATACACATATGCAGGCTTATCAATGCAGTTTCGCCGCACTGACCTATATAAGTGCGACTTACACAAAGGTGTGACTTTTTGTGAAAATACGGTGCAAATACTTTTTCATAATTTTGTCATGCTGGAGCTTGCTTCACTCTAAGAGTCACTGGCAGGGAAAGATGCATCGAGTGTCTGCCTCATTGCCCTTCTGCCAACTCGTGGGTCATTTAAAACGCAAAAAGTGTGCCAGGGCACTGATTGCCGACAAATAGCCGAGCAACTGTCGAAGCCACAGCACCCGCAGAGGGGCAAAGAACATACCTACATAAAGCGAGAATGCCTCTCGTTGTCAGGATGGAGAGCAAGGACGAGGTATAATGCTACTGGGATGTGTGCATTGAATGTCTTACGACTTTTGTCGGCCATTTCCAGGTTAATTTAAGAGTTTGAGCCTTTGTGGGATATTTTCAGCGCCTAGTGACGCTAATAGATCACTTTTACTTTCAACGGTCATGATAATAAAAGAAAACACTAACAATCTTGGTGGTGTTGCAAAATATGTGTCATACTTAAAACTCAGTATCCATATCAGATCACTAATGAAGTAGATGAAACAAAGGCACAAAATGTGACGGTTGTAAAATGCTGTATAATGAATCCTCAGCAGTTGGGCAAGGGTTGAACGAATGCATCTCGGTCTGAACAATGCTATCACATATCAACATCATTGAAGTTGAGTCACTAGGAAAGTACTGTATTTTCCGGATAGGTCACATTAATTTTCCCAAGTTTCTGTCGGTGCTTTTTATACAACGGTGCGACTTATGTTTTTTTAATTTTTTTGTAAGTATGGACCTCAAAGGGAAGCTGAAGAGGTTATTGAGAAAAATGAGTTAAAGGTGAATTCCAGCATACTTGTGTCCTGTGAATTTGAATATCACAAGTAGTATTTGACCTGGATGCGACGTCATACTCGGAGGTTTCAATTGCCTTGTGCGTGCCGCTCGTGAGGGAATGCTTGCAGCGTTTTTCACTGCTCAGGTAAGCCTTGCGGAAGGCGCGGGAACCTTGAAATCTCTGTATAGTATGTCGTGATTCCCACCTCCCATCGAACGCGCCGGGAAGAAGGGACTTCAGCACTATTTTAAAAGCGCTGTTGTGGCTCTTTTGTGCATCAATCTGAAATACAATTGATATTCGTGATCTTAAAGGCTAAATGAAGATAATTTAAGTGTTCTTTTCATCAGATACAGAATCGCTTCAGTTTCCATTAACTGTACAAGATGTAGGCTGTATCAACATTTACGACAAATGATTTAGGCTGATGGCCTGCTTTTCCGGCAGTCGAAAGACTGTCCAAAGCGTGGCTTCGGATTAGTATCTTTGAATCGGCTGTAAACAGCCGTACAAGGAAGTGTGACTTATAGAACAAAAAATATGGTTAATTGCAAAGTTTTGAATTTACTTCCTTAAAGTAATGCACAATTGTAATGAATTACTTTTATGCACTAATGCACTAGAAATTCTTTGCACGTCTTTCTTTGGAGCATCCGCCATGGGTGTTCTTTTAAAGTGGTACCTTTGGGCTGTGCAAGGACATCTGCGTTGTACAGACTAAGGAAAGCATCACCACTCGACTTGAACTTCTAAAACATCTCTTTACTTAAGGGGGGACGCGGGTCCTAAAAATGCAAAAAATCGCAAAAAAGTTCATTTTTCGAAAATCCCGTATTTGGGTGCCTTACATATCCAGGCACCTCTCTCCAAAATATTATAGCGTAATTCAAACTCAAAGTATAAAAAAATGACAATTACGTCGCGAGGAACGCGCCCAAAATCACCCCGAAGGAGAAAATCAACGTCTAAACGCGCGCCCTCCGCGCTCCGCCGGTGCGCGCCCATTCGCGGCCATTTTGGTCTCGTCGAAAGCTTGCTTCTTTGTCTACATTTTTGGCGCCACTAAAAATGGCGTCCGCCCGGGGAAAGCACAGAATATTGCGTTTCCCCGGAGACAGAAACCGAGCTAGCGATTGGCTAAGGAGCACGGGCCGCAGCGAGCGCTGTCGGCTATTGGCCGAAGCGCATGCCTCCTCTCTTGAAATATCTCATTCTCCTCTCCTTCCTCGAGGCGCGGAAGGAGCCGGGAGCAGTCGAGATCGTTGTTTGTCGTCTGCTATCGGTTGCGTTTTGGCTTCAAGCACAGTTTTTTCGGCGTTCGCCTGCTTCGTTTAGCTCGACGTCTTTAGGAGACATCGGTAGTGATCGCGATGCCTAGCGTGAAGCGTTCCAACGCAGCGTGCGTACGGCAAGCGGAAGCGTCGGGCGGGAACAAGACGACTTCGCGCGCATCGCCAGCCGCGTTGCTTGCGGCGGACATGCGGCAAGTTCAGCTGCCAGCAGCTGCATAGTCTTCCGAGGTGCCCGCCCCTAATGTGAGCAATGAAGAAGACGACAGTTTCGGCCCTGGTCCGTCACGACTTGACTCGCATTTCTACACGGCAAGCGAAACTGCTCAACGTGTGGCACGGGCTGACGAGGTGAAGCAGGGTTTGGCCGCGAAGTCTGCCACGCAACGGAAGTTCGACCTCCTGAATGTCACTGTTGAGGATGAAGAGACAGATTCCGGCACGCAGTTCGTGATCGTTGATTTGAACGTGCTGAACATGTTCTTCGCGACCACCAAATGTGGGCAGTGCGGATTGGCCGCGCCTACGCTCGAGAAAGCCAAGGAGAAGGAGTACGGGCTGGCTGTGAAGTTGGTGCTGACGTGCCCGTCGTGCGGCTTCTGCGAGAAGCATTTTTCGTCGCCCAGAACTCAAGGGGAGGCACGGATTACGCCTTTTGAGCTCAACATGAGAGCTGTGAAAGGAATCCAGTCCATTGGAAAAGGGTCCACTGCGCTCTCCGACTTCTGTGCGGCCTTGAACGTTTCTCACAGAGGCCTTCATTATAAGACGTTCCAGCACCACTTGCCGACAGTGATGCAAGCCTGTGAGCTGTCAGCAGCAGCTTGTGAAGCAGAAAGTGTTGAAGCTGTGAGGGCCCTCTATGCTGACTTCCTCAACCTTCCGAACAACATTGACGTCATGTATGATGGCACCTGGAAGACGCGGGGTCGCACGTCTCACATTGGTGTAGGCTGCATCGTGGAGCTGTACACTGGCCTAGTGATCGACCACATCGTCCTGTGCAACCTCTGCTTGGGATGTTCACTTGGCCCAAAGCCCGAAGAGGAAAGCTACAGTGCGTGGTTTGCTGAGCACAAGCCAGACTGCAAAAAGAACATAGACTGCAAGTCGGGGCGAATGGAGGTGGAGGCAGCACTCATCATGTTCAGGAGGTCATTTGAAAAGCATGGTCTGCGCTACACGACGGTCCTCTCTGACGGAGACAGCAGGACGCATCATGCTCTGACAGATGAAGCTGTCTACGGGTTCGTGGATATTGAAAAGAAGGACTGCCTCAATCATGTCCACAAGCGGATGGGATCAGCCTTGCGGATGCTTGTTGACGAAAAGAAGGCTCAAGGCGAAGTGCTCGGAGGAAAGGGCAGACTGACACAAGAAAGGATAAAAAAGATAACCAATTAGTATGGTAATGCCCTTCGAAGCCACAGCCACGACGTTCCTGCGATGCAGAAAGCTGTGCAAGCCACCCTTCGCCACATGTCGTCCACCGACGAGTCTCCCGACCACGACCTCTGCCCTGAGGGAGCCAGCTCATGGTGTTTTTACAACAGAGCAGTTGCCAACAGCGAGCAACCCTGTGGCCACAAGAACGCCCTCCTAGGCTTTGCTCGAGAAGCACTGGAACCAGTGTTTGCCAGGCTTAGCGACAAGGATTTGCTCCAGCGGTGCAGTGATGGCAAGACGCAGAACCCGAGTGAAAGCCTGCACTCCGTCATCTGGGCGCAGGTCTTGAAGAACACCCATGCATCAGTGTACAGAGGGCTGTTGCTGAAGCTGCGAGCATCTTCAACCAGGGAGTGAGGAAGACGAACGAGAGCGTGGCTAGCAGCCTGGGCTACACGGCTGGCACTGCCCTCGTCAGGAGGAGCACCGAGAAGGACAGTCGTAGGCTGCACAAGGCGAACAAAGAGTTCTCTGACGCTGACAGCCTGAAGAAGAGACTCTCCACAAGGCACAGGGCAGGCACAGACCAGGATTATAGTCCTGGGCTTCTCTGAGAGTCAGGCACACCCATCACCCATTGACAAGCTGGTGTTTTGAAGACGCCCCCTAAAAAAAGCCCTTCTGAGGGCTAACCAATTGTTGCGTATGAGGGCTGTTTTCCCTACCCGTGTCTCTGCCTTAGTATGAAATTCAAACCAAAGGCATTCCACCCATCTAAAGCTTCAATGTTGTTACTTTTGCATACCCGAACTTCAAAGTCTATTTTCTCAGCTTTGTTTTTTGCAGCATATTCTCCGGCCAGGAAGGCTTTCTGATTCACTTGCGCTCAACCGATTTTCATAAACGTGGTACTATTTTCTTCGGAATGAACTAGACTGCAAGCTAAAGCTATTTTTATTATGATATTTTTTGGTATATAGATCTGGCAGTTCATTATTATACATTGTTATAGCCTCTATTGTATGTCTTCTGTTCACTTTAATTTTTTTACACAATTATATGGTGCTAAAGGAATAAAAAAAGCTTTAGCTTGTATGGCATTTCTTTAGGAAGCAATTGATACCTTTTTTTCATTAAAATTTTAATAAGAAGGGTTTTTAAAACTTTTCCTGAAATTAGCTAGTTAATATTTTATTTTGTTAATAACTTTTCACAAAAAAGAGATATCTGAAATCTGATTGCAGTTACGAAATCAGCGCAATAAACTGCGTGTCTGTGCAAAAAATCGTTGAGATAGGCCGAATAAACAAAAAATAGTTTTTGAGAACCCACTTCCTCCCTTAAAGAGATGCTTTCGAAGTTATTAAGCTCTACAAATAGTGTCAGCAAAATATAACGCAAGCATTTGGTCTCGAGTATTCTACAGTATTTTCTGGAAATGCCAATAAAATGTACTAGTAAGAAGTGGTCACGAAACATATTTACCATTGAAAGTCATTTATGACTTTCAAACATGTTGGTCTTCTCAAAAAGCTACAATGGTTGAGCAGCCGTCATTGTTTAATCATGCAATATGAACACTTTAAAATTATAGTTTCTCTTGGATTATAAGTAATAGCACTAGATTACTAAATTGGTCACAACGTAATTAAAATTAGCCACACCCGAATTAAATTATCGCAACTCGGATTATATGAATGGACACCTGGATTAAATTCTAGGACACTTGGATTTAAAAAGCTGGCACTTAGAATAATATGAGCAGACAAACCTGCAGTGGTATGTTTGGCCACATCTGACAGTAACTGCTTTCTGGCAGGCCACCCTGGGTGTCTCGACACTGCTGACGTACGTACCTGTGTCTTTGGCATCTTCTCACCAAGCGGGAGCCGTCACCTTGCTTTCGGTGGCGCTGTGGCTAGCCCACGAGCTCAAGCTGCTCAGGAGGATACCAAAGTAGGCTGAAGGCAGTATTGTACAGCATATTTATGTGACTTGGTCATGAAAAAAAATAAACTCTGTACTTCCAAGAAGTGAGTGACTCTATGACTGGCTCGGTGACTAGCTTGGGCACCCTGTGTGATGATAGGAGAGGTTTCTATTCGAGAAAAGCTTGTATGGCCGCCATCACGGCAATCCCCGAGCAGACACACGCAAGCTGCTTGCTCGACTCCCTGGAAGCAAAGTGACGCATGGTTAGACAAAGCTGGGCTGGACCGTGACCGGTCAACTCACCAGGCATCCTCTTCCTTCAGGAGGTCTGGTAAGACACTGACCAGCGCTATGTTGAGGAAGCCTCCAGACGTGAACGGCAGGATCCAAGATGTGTTCGTGTCTGCGAGTAAAACGCCCCCCTGTGGCACAGGCACCCAAGCTGGGGTGTCATGTTGCTTACCAACCGCTTCCAAGGAGTCTGCAGTGAGCGCAGCCACGGCCCCGGCCACCCCAACCACGGCCGTGGACATCTGAGCTTTAGCTGCATCCCACCGGCTGAAGCCGGATTTCAGGAGTATTGCAAAGTCGCCCACTTCGTGGGGAATCTCGTGGATGAGTATGGCTAGCGTGGTGACCATCCCCATCTGGAAGAGATACGAATGAGTGAGACACTACTCAGTTTGACAAGAGTAACCCACCTTAATGCCTATTAGAAAGCTTGCTGCCACAGCTAGGCCATGGGTGAAGTTGTCAATGCTGTTGGCTAAAAGGTTGAGGTAGCCCGTAACCTGCACGGAGGAGTGGCAACAAAAACCACATTGGTATGCAAACCAGCCTACATGCATTTTGCGAATGCTGGAACAGGTCTCTGGTGACCACTACAGTATAAGTTATCCTTGTTTCACCCACAGCTGTCCCACATTGCCTAAGTTTTCACTTACAGCTCCTCTTCGTAATAACACTTTCACAACTGCACCACGTGAACTGCACAAGCAGCACATCTTATTCTAGAAGCTAACGAGAACAGTGCTGTCTTACTTTAGAAGCTAACGAGAACAGCGCTGTCTTACTTGTGCTGTGGTGTTCCACAATGTTACTTTACGTTGGCATTGCACGAGACAAAACGTTTTAGGGGAAACGGTATTGTAAGTAGCAACCCCAATTTTACTCCTGGAGCTGTTTCGCATTATCCTTGAACTAGCGTCCCTGTGCCCAGCACTCGTGCCCCCGACTTCTACTCACGTGGATGGTCCTCAGGCTCCCAGAATGGGAGGCAGCGTCTCCTTTGGAGACACCGTTTTGGTTTACGTCTGACCGGCAGACGTCTTGGTCGTCTTGTGAGGTCGTGGCCGAGAACACGAGCTCTAGGATGACGAAAGTGAACACTCCGAGCAGCACCCACAGTCCCAGTGTCAGGTGGGCCCTGGCAGGGTCTTCGGACTCTGCACACGATTTAAACACCATGCTCTGCGTAAGGAACACTCTTTTTTCTCGGGAATCTTAAGACCTAATTTTCGTAGGCAACGACTCTATTCGCGACTCCAACTGTCTATAGGTGGTGCCACTCGTTTTCCAAAATAGCGGTTATAGTGAGGGTTGGAGATGCGTGCTGGTATACCAGTTGCTGAGCCTGCCTAGTGTGCTGGCTTCACTGAGCGACTCAAATTATTCCCGCCTATACGAGGAAGCTAGGGTGTTATGCACGGAGGTCACCTCTTTATCCTAAAAACAAAAACGGCATTTAACGTAAAATTTACGCCAGGAGGCGCATTTTAATTCAGGAACGTAACCGAAACTAGCTTATATTTTGCAGTTAATTTCTCGATATTGGTGTTAATTTCGGTTTCTCACCGAACTCAAGATGTGTCTCACAGCGTAATTTTTGAGCTAAAGAAATTGTTCGGTGAAACTTTATTTTGTGGCAAACGTTTATGATCCAGGCACTCCAAAATATTTGCGGTGCTCAGTGTCCTTTTAAAGACAGGGTCTTTCATACTCCTTAGAGCTAACGTAGAATATTGCATTCATTGAAAAAATCAGCTCTGATATTTCTGTGTTCTTGCTGCCTTTTCTCGCTCAGATAATTGTCATGTGAAATATTGAACGGCGGGCTCTTTCGTTGTTTTTGGGCATTTAGATGATTAATTTCTTTAGCATTATTCCCAACACAAGCATAACAGAATCAATTGAAATTTTACAAAATATCGCCACAGGTGATGAGTTTCGAAAATATTCACAAAACGTATAAAATAAGAAACGCTGTTCTCACTACAAAAAGTCACAAAGGGAATTTGAGTCAGAGGGAAGAAGTGTGCGTGTTTTTTAAGCAAGGCGTGACTCATAGGACTTTATATTGCATCCAAGGTTATGTCTATCTTGATAATAATGCCAGAGTTTTTCATATTCTAAAAAGGAAACAAAATGTGACCTTTCTGTAAAGACAATTATGGTTAAATGGCATATTTGAGTGATTGTGGCATTTATTAGGGGGCCTACATTACTGCGATTTGCATTATTTATAATTAAATTAAGATATTTTATTTACATAGTTTCTAAAGCTCTAATATAACTTTGTTTCTTATTTAATTTAAAATGCACGAACAACTATGGTAATCCGAATTTGGCAAATTATCATCACTGGTGCCAATTGCAGCATGTTTAATTAACCAGTTATAAAATAACAATACTATAAAATCCATGAAACAAATTTTAGCTGGTCTGAGAAATCCATGTAAAATTACATTAATTGTGGGTAAAGCATATCGCTATCAAGGTTGAGACCTTTGACAATCGGCAAAATTTCAAAATTTGACACAAATCCTTCCAGACCAAGTGACCCCCCCCCCCCCCCCCCAAAAAAAAAAAAAAATAAAGAAGGGCTTTTGTTGTTTTTTTAGTTACAAAACTTTTCCCAGAACATCAATTTTCTTTCATTTTACGCACCATTGTTTTGCCAATCTCAGCCTTTCCAGTTTGAAAGATCCCCTACACGCTCGCACGTCTGCTCTGTGCAGCATGTTTCGTTGGCGTTGGAAAACCGGTGAAACAGTGGTGAGTTTGAGTATTGCGCATACGAGAGAATGCAAGCACTATGTGTTAGCGTTGCGTGTTCCACACTGCGTGTGCGGAGCCCTAAATTGCAGTCTTGGATTGGCGCATGGTGACGACTGGCATGCGCAGCGCGGAGCACGCAACTTTAACGCAAACGCACAGCGCTTGCTTCTATATCTAATACTAAATCTTTCTAGTAAGGTACAATCCGATACTGGTTGCAGCACGCACATTGGGACAGTGAAGAGTGTCGTATGCCTTCAGAAATGACTTTTCGCGAGCCGTGATCGCGAGCAGTTTCGCCATGCCCACTGAGCAGGAGAACCGGGGGGCCCTCACTAGAGCACTTCCCGTTTCTGCCGCGAGAGGGCGAGCAACAAGCTGGAGTCGCAAATACTCTATCTCACAAACATGCAGTGCTGATGAAGGTACGAGCGTGTAGCTTTGGAAAGGGCCTTTAATGCTCACGTTCTCATACCAACACAGCATTCTACTGAGCTGGGCTCGTTCGTGCATGTGAGCCTTTGTTTGCACTATCATTTGTGAGATGGAGCACAGTGCAGCATTCAGGAACCCTTACAACAGCTAGCCTCGCATAAAGCAGGACTATATTAAGTGCAAGAGTACTTTCATAAGAAGAAAATGTTTCACCATGTGCACTTACCATATTAGGTTCCCACAATTTACAATAGCTGCTTTCATATATTACCTGTGCACATAAAAATGGTCTGGTATTTATTTTCAAAACGAATAAAAGGGTCGAGCGGCTTCTCTGTTGGTGCTACGCATATGTATAGTGCCATCTCTCTCTCTCTCTCTCTCTCCCTCTCTCTTGAAAAAAAAAAATCATGGCTATGCCATGGAAGTCTTGGGTGGTAACACGGTAACTTAAATACTTTTTTGGTAACTTTTAACTGTAACAAGTTATTTGTTTTTAAATGTAACTTTAATTGTAGTTCAAGTACTTTTTCTGAAGTTATGATGAAAGTAGCAACATTACTTTTGTCGTTGCTTTGCATATTTGCGACGAATAAGATATATTGAACGAATACAATCTAGCCATTTCTTGCACTTTCCAAAATACAGTGGCGGATCCAAGGGGGGGGGGGGGGGGCGACGGGGGCGGCCGCCCCCCCCCCCCCCCCCCAAACAAAGTCGACCCCCCTCCCTCTCCCCTTCTCGGAGGGCAATTTGACATGGGTGGACCCCCCTTGCACAAGAAAGAATGGGAGAATAGTATCCTTAAAAATTTTCCGCCCCCCCCCCCCCCCCCCCCCCCCCCCCCCCCAAAACGGAGTTCTCAATCCGCCCCTGCCAAAATATGTATTCCAACATTTAAAGTGTCAAGTTCGCATTGCACCAACTTTTGAATACATTTTTTCTCGCAAGCCACGGCCCAAATATAGCTATGTGTAGATTATCTTCACACACATGCTTGTGCTTTGTGATTGAACACTTGCACCTTAAAGGACACATGCAAAGAAAAAAAAACATTTTTTTTAAACAGCTTAGATGGAAAAAGGATATCATAAAACGATTTTACAACGAAGAAAAAAAATTTTTAAAGCTATATTTACGGCGCTATACGAATTTGTAGTTGGCGCCCGCCGGAGCCGCCGCTGGTCACGTGGTTGGCCCGCTCGCCGCCGCCCTGCGTCGCCGGAGCCGTAAAGCCACGCCGCCGCCGCACGCTGAGCGTTGTGCGAACTAGAGCACTATGTGCGAACGCCGCTTCAACGCGTTTCTCCACGCCGCCGTCGCCGCCGCCGCACAAGTTCGTCTGGTTCGGGGCGCCGCCGCCGTTATCTGACCGGCGCACAGGTCTATCACGTCTGCTTGCGCTTTTTCAGGAGTTTCCTTTGGGCTCTAAAAGTTACTTACTAATCTTAGTTTTTTGTTATACTTCAAACAAAGATGAATAAGTTACTTTTAGAGGCCATAGGAAGCTTCCGAAAGAGCGCGAGCACCACGTGACAAATATGGGCCCGTCACGTGATAAATAAGGGCCACTTTTCTGCGGCGCCCGCGGGCGCCAACTACAAATTTGTATAGCGCCGTAAATATAGCTCTAAAAAAATTTTTTTCTTCGTTGTAAAATCGCTTTATGATATCCTTTTTCCATCTAAGCTGTTTAAAAAAAAATGTTTTTTTTTTCTTTGCATGTGTCCTTTAACAGCTTGAAGCGCAATCTTCTTGCAGTTTTTCTTTTTTTCTGTGCAATAGCTTTTTAGTTGCACCAACTGTGAAACGTTACATTTTGCAGGGCACTGCGTGTGTTTCGTGTCTTGATTAGTGCCACTATTCCTGCGGGATGTCAACAGTCAAGACATGTCTTCCACTGAGGCACAGCGGGGGAAAAATTAAACTTTAGAGGCAACGGTCCTTTGTAGCCTTAATGCCTACCCGGCTGTCAAACACCTGTTTGTGGCACACAACAACAGCCACTCCATCCAGCGCGCCACTTGAACGCTTCTTCAGCAAGGGAAAGGATGTGTTCGGCATTGAACGAGGGTAACTTTTAGACAATAATTTTGAGAAGCGACTGGTGCTTAGTTACGATATGAAGTAAAACACATATACTTTTCTTGCATTTCATGCAATGAACTAGTTTTTCCCCAATATTTTTTTTTGTGTTATGAAAAAGTAACTGAAAAGTAATGCTGTTAGTTTTTAAAATAACTGTAACAGCAACTTCACTACTTTTTTTTCTGAAAGTTACTGTAACAAATGAATTCTTGAACGTAACTTACCCAAAACTGGGCACTGGTGCAATCTGCCAGTAGTGATGTCCCTAACACTTTTTTTCTAATATGTTGTTATAGCCCAGCTACTAGACAAAGTGACTCTCTCTGTTGAGGCATTGAGTTGTGAAATGTAATTACAATAAATCTCCCACTTAAACATATTTATTTCAATCTGCACTCACTTCTCTCAAACTGCTAATTTATGCAAGCCACTTTACAGTTGTATCAGCATCTAGAACACAATGCGCCTAAAGAAAGGATGGTGCCATACAAAGTAAATCTGCTCAAATGAAATAGAGAGCTCTTTTAATCCCATCAAAAGAATATGTATAGAGTGCACGCAGATAAATGGATTTTCAAGCTTCGAGAAAAGCATGTTCTGTTTGCGAGTCAATAAATAAATTGACTCGCAAACCTCCCTTGGAGCCGCCGGGGTCCTGACGCCGCCCACTCCCTTTCACAGGTGGAGATAACAGCCGCATGAAAGGTACCCAGAGTTTGGTTGCTTTTGGCAACATGATCGAACTACAGAGGTCGCTTCTTTAGCGACCATCATCATCGTTTGATGTAGCAGGTAGGAGACACCAAGCGGACGACGCAGATTCCTCAGTGTGTGTCACTCGACGGCTAGCTTCGTACATTGTTTGGGTATCGTAACAAAACCTGTTTCCCGTATTGTGCTTATTTGGTGGAGCGATATTTGTGGTGTGAGATTTTATCGTAGCTTGAAAAAATGGCACGCATAGTTGTGCTAAGCAAACACTTATGTTGCTGCAGTGTTGAAGCGCCAGGATAGTGGTTAGCTATTCGCTACCTCAGTACTAAAGCACGGAATGATGAAAATAGAATATCCAGTGCTTTACCCCGATACAAGACCTCCCACGGTGAACAGGGTGTAATTTTTCTTATCTGAAGGGGGAGGAAACTGGGGAAGGAACGGCTCATCAAGTTGAAAAAAGGCAATCCAAAAATTGTGCAATATCTCTGGTGCGCTTCTTGAGGAGTTTTCAAATTCACGATCAATCCTTAGCGAAAATAAGAGAAAGCAAATTAATCAATTGCATTCATTTGTTGGGCTAAGCCCGGCAATTTATGAAGTTGTTGAAATTTCGGCTTTTCCTTCGAACAGAGGTTGCGATGTGCAAACCCCTCTGCCACACATTCAAGGCAGAAGAGTGAAGGTGCCAAAGAACAACAATCACTTTGACTTGGTGTGCATGGTGCTGCACGAATGCTAGCCATCAACTGCTGAATCTCGCTTGGACAAGCGTCGGTAGCAGCAAACTCCATTTGCCAAAACAATTGTGTGGCGTCATGCAAAACAACAGTGTGCACGTGCACAGCTAGGATGACAGCACGTCCTACATTTTGGTGACTGCGACACAAATATTTCCACAAAAGCCTCTACAGATCCAAAAGAGCCAGACTGAAAGAACTTGTGACGCATGCCACGCAAGCTGTCATGTCAAGCTCCAATCTTGTTTTTGAACACTTTATTGATTGCATGCATCAAAAGCGACTTAGAAAGTGCAGTTCAGTGGAAGGAATTCATAAAAACGTCATACACTTCCAAGCAATAAATCAACCTTCATCAATAGGCACAGATGCGAAGTAACATAAACCACTCTTTGCGATTCCTTAGCACGTCGTTGGCTCGAATCGCACTCGCTACATTACAGGAGAGCGCCTGCAGGGTGGTGCTACCAAAACATGAGTACACAGCTTGGTGAACTGCTCTGGTTGCACAAGCAAACGCGTACACAGGGGTGGAACGGCTGCGCCATTTTGCGCCAGACACATTTGTCTGCGCCATTTTGCGGAAACTGCGCCACAGCCAATACCTCGCACCATTGTGCTCCAAATAACCGAAAAATTATATTCTGTCTTGGTTTCGGTTTTTATCGACTCGATTGGCAACAATGAGCGCGTTTAGCTTGGTCGGCCTTGCAATTTTTTGTTCCGTTTATTTTCCCTGTGTATCCCGAGTCGGAAGCGCGCGAAAAACTCTGGAGTCAGATTCCAAGCGCTGCATCACCTGCGACTGGATTCTTATTCTTCAGCCATAAGCGGTTCACCAAGTCAGCCGAGGTGAGGTCGAGTCATTAAGCGTCAGATTGCCCGAGGCTCTGCGGCCCGGGTCCCGGACGTCAACCAGTTAAAAACACATTAGCAAAAGATTCCTTTTAGTGCTTCATCGTTACAAGTTGGAACCGCATTCCTGCAAGATAAATCGTGATTTGATTGAACTGAAACGCGGTCCGATCCAAAACCTTGCCGGCCAGCAGCTCTCACCCGAGCGGTAGATCTGCTCGGCGTACTTTAATCTTGCTCCGGCTCATCGCTTCGAATACGACAACTCCGTTAATCGTAGTCTGCTGCTTTGATATTGAGTTGTACAATAGGATAAACTCAAAATTTGTTGCCCTGTTCCTCTGCGCAACTGCACATACGTTGCTTATGCACATCACGTGGTTCGCACATATAATTACTATGTCGAGCACGTTGGGGTTGTGCTATAAGCAGTGCTGGTTTGCATTTTGAGCAGCTGAAAGCAACTCAGAAAATATCAAGGACACTACCTTCAGAAACATGGTACAGTGCAACCCACTTACAACGATACCACATATAATGATGTAACGCTTATAACTATCAGTTCCTAGAGTTTCTAGACTGGAAATGAACAGTTTCTAGTCCAGATACAACGATAATCGGTTATAACGATTGAAATTTTGGGTTTTCTCATTATCGTTATAAGTGGGTTGCACTGTACTTGCTTTTTGGTTCTCAATAAGGCCTAGTTTTCGCATCTGTTACACTGTTATCCCATCTATACCTATGTTCCGAACCACTAATGTTCATCTGTGCTGCCTAAGCACAATCAAAATTGCTCCCGTGCTTGTCTACGACACAAGCTGAAGTGCAATGAAATCTGATCTGAGCTGCTCCTAGCCTGCTCCAGAATGTAGTTTTAGCTGCTCCCAACCTGCTCCACAACAGCTGTTTCAGCTGCTCCCGTGGCTGCTCCCAAGTACATTTCATGAGCCAGGGGTGGACCCTGGTACCAGGGGTGGACCCTGGTACAGTTCCAAACGGATGGGCTAGACATCATACATGGGCGATGAAAACAAGCACTGTGCAGCAGTTTCCATAGCAACTGCCGCGGACATTGTGACGTGGCAGCACGTCATAGGTACAAGTCGCAGCGTCCACAGCAGTTACTATGGAAACTGCCGCGCAGCATCTGTTTTCGCCGCTCGTGTTTGGGGCACCGGGTTTGGGGCTTATCTTCCGTGGTCATGTCCCTCCTTTGAGATACATGGCATGCAAACCTCCCTAACTACAGTTGAAAAGTGAGTTTGGTAGAAGTTATGCACATATGAAAAGCAAACTCAGCGATTTTCGATTTTGGTTTATTTATTGGCGACAAGATGTTTCAGTGGCACCACCTGGTAGACACTATCCTCTGACGGAGTGGATAGGATTTGAGCAGACGGCGCGCCACATATTCACACAATGGGTTATGTTAGTTCGCATCAATACCGAATAATAACGGATGATTTATTAAAGAAATGTGTACGACGTTCTTGTGAAAGATTTCTCTAATAAATTACAGCACTTCCAAGCTGCTTTTGATATTACAATCTTTAAAATATTCAAAAACAAGCCTGGAGCTTCACATGACAGCTTGCGCGGTGTGAGTCATGGCGTCTCTGATTCTTCTTTTGTCAGATCTGTGAAGGCTGCAGAAGAAATATTTGTTTTGTAGTGCACCAGAGTGTAGGATGTCTGCCATCTCAGCCAACATTACTAGATCAAAGTCAGTTGACAAGCTTCTTAGAACGCCTGGCGACTTTCTGTGGCACGTGCGCTCGGTGGCGCCCACTATATATCGGCCTAAAGGCTTTATATCAGCCCGCCCTATGGACAGACATAGGGGAACCGGTGGAACGTTGAATGCACATTACCTGTGGTGGAAAGTTATTCTATTGCGGATTTTATGGTAAACATAAAGTTTGTGCTAAAAGAGCATCGTTCAAAAACAGTCTTTCTCCGTTGCCCTGTAGGCGTTGACGCTGGTGGCGCCAGGAACGCTGTCTGCCCGTACCTGCTCGCGTGCAGCAACAGGGAAGAACCGTTTTCGAATGCCGATCTTCCGTGGAGCCTGTCAGCTGACAGATCTAAGAACGCTGACCTCAGCTGTGTCTGCGCACGCTGTTGTGTTGCGTGGCGCCTCACACTTGTTTTAGCTGCATGTTGAGCTTGCCGATATCGACGCTTCCGTCCAAGTGTGTTTTGACAGTTTCTGACGAGCATTTGTACGCCCTTGTGTTTTTTAGCATTTGTCAAATTTTTTTTATATAATGGCGCTTCTCCTCTGCTGCATCGAGTATGTAGCAGAGGAGCTTGCCACATCGCGACTTTCGCTCGAAGGAAAAGCAGGAGTTTGCATAACGTCGTAGCCGTAGGTTGTCAAGCATGGCCCGGCAACCTAAGGCATTTTGGTTAGTTTGTTCTATCGAATTTTTTTTAAGACGCTGTTACAAATATAAAATTTCTCACAGAGAAGCGCACCACACATTTTGCACAATTTTTTGGGTCCGTAAACTGAAACACACAAACAGTCAGGATTCATAGCAGGAGTATTTTTGGGATGCTCAAGTGCCACCGACTTACTAGATCTAACAGGTCTCGATCGCGGAGGGTGTTTCACATGTGGAAGGGGAAAATAAGGAGGGATCTAGTTGAAACGACTTTGGGAGTCTGCCACCACCTCTTCCAACCAGTTGTTTTGGGAAAATTTTACTGGTTTACAAAATTTAAAAAAAAGGAATCAACATGGAAATAATAAGAGACCAGCATTCAGAGAACTTGTGGTACCAACAGGTACCCGAAGTCGCTTTCATGTAAGTGTTTCCTGCACACGCGGAAGATCCTCGAGTTTCGCTGGCACATTTTCAACTTGATGAGAAATTCCTTTCTCAGATTCCTCTCATTCAGATAATAATAAAGCGGACACCCTGTTCAACGTAGTAAGAGTTGTAATGGGGTAATGAACTGAATATTCTATCTTCCTTATCCAGCTTTTAGGATTGGAGTAGAGAACACAAAGCACAACCATCCCAGCACTTCGACACCTCAGCACCAAAAGTGTTTGCTAGCATGACTACGAGCTTTAATAAAATGCCATAAGACCAAATAAATACAGGGAGTTCCCGAGAAAAAAGAATCGTGTTTTTCGGCCCGGGTAAATAAAGTATGCATTGCAGAAAGCTCAAACTCCGTGTGAATGTGACACCAGCAGTTGGGATAGAACGCGAAAGTTTGAGAACATGACATCACCTATAATAAAGAATATGGAGAGAAATAAAATTTCTCTATGAGCAAATGTCCACCTAAGCCTAATATCGTCAAAACAAGAACCAACATTATGGGCGCTTGTGGGATTTATATCAGTGAAAAACAGTATTCAGCAAGAAAGAGAATATAGTTTTCTTTGTTGCTGACAAGTTTTTTCCACCGAAAGGGATGCTACAGGCGCCTACAATGTCGTTTTTCGTTTTGATGATATTACGCTTAGGTGGACTTCGGCTGATAGAAAAATTTTGTTGTTATCAATTATCTTTTGATCCAGGTAACGTCATGTTTTCAAATTATCACATACTATTTCAACCAATAGCATCTCATTCTCTCGGAGCTTGAGCTTTCTGTGACGCATAGTTTATTTACCCCGGGCCGAAAAACACAGTCTTTATCAAAAACTCCTTGTACAACGTGTGAAACGTCCTACTCGCTGCCTGGTACTCGTCTCCGAGTGGTGTGTTTACCACGTCCAAAAAGTGGTCCCTCGATTTCCACCTGGTGACGTCAGAGAAGTGTCATACTGTCACTGGTCACGCCCCTGGTGGTGTCACAGCAGCAGTGGTAGATGTGGCAGACGCCTATTCTGCTGCAGGTTACAGGTTACCCTCCAGAGGTCTCCCTTTCCGGAGGTGCAGTGGGGGAGGCGGGCTTGGGCCGTCAGTGGGGTGCCGCGAAGCGGCATGTTTGGGTGGGTCCGGTGGGTTAATATTTTTTATTGAGCCATCCACAGACTCTCACCGTGAAGCAGTGTGAGCGGCAAGGCCAGGTAGATTAACACGCCCCAATGATACACCCACCGTCCCGCTCTCCAGTGTGACATCCCATAGGAGTTACGGCAGCCAGAAGTTGGGACACCGTGACAACAGCGACACTTGCGTTCGCTCATGCTTTTCCCCAGCACTTCTAAACCCAACTGCCAGGATTGCCCTGGCAGTTGGTCCTGCGTCATCCGACAGCAGGACAACCCCGGCTTCTGCGACATGATTTGTTGCCTCTTCGGGACTACTTTTGATTTACGGGCGGGATAGAACGCTAAACACACTAGTAAGAGACTCGCATCAGGCACCATACCTCTACGTCACAAACCATGAAGATGATAGCTAGAGAAGCGCCCCTTGTAGTTCGCTCGTGCCGCCATATTGCTAAGACTGCAGCCAACATAGCAGCCAATGACACAAGCAACGTTACTAGATCAAAGTCAGTTGACAAGCTCCCTAGAACGCCTGGTGCCTTTTCGTGGCGCGTGCGCTCAGTGGCGCTCCCTACACTATCACATCCCGTACAATGGACAGAAACGGCAAAACTGGTGGAACGTTGGATGTATATTACCTGCGGTGGAAAAGGATTCTATCGTGCCTTTATGGGAAGCATAAAGTTTGTGCAAAAGTCAGCGCAAAAAGAGTGTCGTTCGAAAACGGTCATTATTCGTTGCCCGTGGAGGCGTTGACACTGGTGGTGCTAAGAATGCTATCTGCCCAGAGCTGTTTATACTGATAGCATGATAGCATCTTCTATCAACTCACACCACAATTGCCCTGAAAGCAGGACGGTGCACACCGTTCTCCGATGGTGCAGCGTGAAGTCGGTGCAACATCGAGGACAAACTGCGCCACGCCAGTGCACTGCGGCTAGCGCCACCATGCGTCGCCTCGTATTTTGTTCTTTTTTTTTTTTTTGCGTTCGTCCTTGAGCGGTGCTTGTCTGTTGTCGATTTCTCCTGGTTTTTTGCCCGCAGATTTAGCGGTCCCACACAAATGAACATTGTGGATGTAATTGTCGAGGGAGTCACGATGCGAGAGACAATTCCACAGGCATATTTTGCCCATCGTTGTTGGCTCCAAAAAGAGCACTACTAGATAATAGCCATACCTCGGTGTCATCGAAATGCCTCGCGACACTTTCCACGAAGTTCATTACTTTTGGGAGCTCCTTGCCACTACAGCAATCGCCGGTAATTGCGGCGATGGTTAGAAGCTCATCCTCCTCGCTGTCGGAAAAGTTAAGAAATTCATCAAGTGCCTTTCCTGGCACTCCGTTTCCGCGGGCGAGCCAGCGTTTCCCAAGCCTCGTTATGTTGTCCGCAGCATTGCGGACAAAAATTTACTAATTATTTTTTTGTTGCTTGTACGACTGCTTCAACGGCTGAATAAATTAAGCTGAGAAGCTATCTTTTGTGAAATTCTAGTGATTTCCGGGCAAGCCGTAGGAAGTGGAGCCAGCGGAGCGTCAACGGCAATAAATCGCAGCGATTCCACAGTGTGACCCGCCACATGAGCTGCATTCGCGTCGCCTTTTTCTATTTTTACCTAGCCCCCACGATGCAGATTTGCCTGTAGCTGCCACTAGAGTACAGTTATTGTAGTTTCCGGTGTATAAGACACACTTTTTTTTCACAATTTTAGGCGATGCGTCTTATACACAGGTGCGTCTTGTATACTAATTTTTACTTAGAAACTTGCGAAAAGTGGGGGGTGCGTCTTATACATCGGAAAATACGGTACTCTAGCGTGCACCGGCCACTGTATTGGTGCAAAGCCCTAGTGGCAGTCTGTGAACGGAGAACTTAAAAGTCCTGAAGCGCCTACTTCGTGGGGAACGAAATGAGTCTCGCCACCCTGGCTAGATCACCAGTTTTTATAAATAGAAAAAAAGATGGGCAACCTGATGGCATGATGGTCATTGTGGCTGCAGCACTTTACACCAAAAATATAAGTCCCTGAAATTTGTCTTAAAACCCCCGAAATATGTGAAGTGTGTACATTTTTGTTTCTGCCGGCTAAGACATCTGTTCCTTTTTCTTTATATATAAATTCTAAACATGCTTTTTTGCATTATTTTCGTTTTTTACCCAAATCAAGAAGCATGATTTTTATGCTTCATGCTTGATTTGTTGCACATATGAAGAACCATAAAGCAGAAATCAAGAAGCTCGTTGATTCTATTTGGCCCGTCAACAACAGCCGATTGTGTTACCCAGGCTCAGGGCACAGGTGTTGACAGAATTGCAAGCGCGATTCCACGTTGTGCTAGTCATGCATGTTTGCTTTGCGAGTGCTATTTGCGCCCAGGTTAGGAAGTTTTCGTAGGTTATTTCAGCTGTCCCTCATTACCGCAACGAGATTTGTAACTCTGCAGACACATTATCTTTCATGCGGAAGGCACAGCGAAAGGGAAAAAAGGGTCGAAAACTGAACAACCAACTATGCCGAGGCGGCGTCAGAAATTCCCTCGGTAAAATGTCACGCTTAAAATAAGAAAAAAAAAAAAAAACAATGGAGACTGCAGTCGTAGAACCACCTGTGCGAAACATTTCGCCAACCCAACCCATTGTTTCGCCGCGGTCTGAATCATCCCCTTTTTCACAGAAAACGGGTGATTGCCAGCATAACGTTTCTTTCCTATACTCCGTGTCACTACTTGTGTGCAGTGCAGGCGAAGGCAATGCCTGTCAGAGAGAAAGGGCGAGCACTAGGAGGGCGGGATGGGAGAGAAGGGCAATGGAGGGTGAGAGGAGAGGGAGAGCACTAGGAACGTTAGAGAGGAAAGGAGGTTTCTCTCCTCCTCCCTAGCCCTCCTAGTGCTTGCCCTTTTCCCCCTCAGCTGGTGTTGAATTCGCCTGTACTGCACGCAACTAGTGACACGGAGTATAGCCTGAAACGCTTTGCTTTAAAATATATTAGTGTCATTTATTCTGTTGAGTCACACAAGCGTGCCCACTCCTGTAAGGCGCCGCTTCCACATGGGAACATACCATTAGTTCTTAAATCGACCACAGGAGGTGCTGATGGCGCGAGAGATTCAGAGCCGTATATAGAGAGAGTTTGGTCAATGGGAGGAGTTGGGGTGGAGCTGCGAAAGCGGCGGCACCGCCAGCACCGCATATTCCCCCCGTGATGATCCTGCGAAGCAAAAATATCTGAGATGACCTTGAAGAAGGTGCGTACTGCGGTGCAGGTATTTTTGGTTTCTGGATGAGGCTCAAAGTACATGAATGAATAATTCTAAGAGATTGATGGAAATAGGGAGTTTCAAGGTGCTGAGTGTGTTTACAGAGCCAGAAGAGGTGACATTCACGAGAAAAGTTTCCTGAAACATGAGGTGAAACTGTGAACATGGGGTGCGCATTCGGGTTAGGGTCAAAACTCCCACGGAGCCATATCCGCGGTTTTTACCGCCCACTCCGTCGTGACCGCAGGACTGCAATCAAAAGAAAGATTGAGTGCATTCTGAATGTCGCCGTGACGATAATGTCACGTGCATTGCCCATTCAGTTACGAAGAGTCACAAATTTCGACTCTAAAGTGCTGAAATGAAATATTTGAATACATCCTTACCCAAAAATTGTGATAGCAGGATATAAATTAAGCTCAATGCCTCCACTAGGGTAATATTTGTGGCTTGTGGTTGGTCACAAGTGCTATCAATTAACACTCTCAAGGTCATTGAAACAATTTCGACCAATGAGTGCCCTTATTTTCAACCCTATTCTCACCAATCAATGACCAAACTCTCTATATATATGGCTCTGGAGAGACGGTAGTGCCATAGCGGCACGCACGGAGCGTATTCGCCAAACTCTCGGTTTAAACAGTTTTGTATCTGCCCGCACCTGTCCGCATGCTGGCAACAGAAAAGAACCAATTTCGAACGCAACTCTTCCAGCGAGCTTGTCAACTGATAGATCTAAGGAAGTTGAGCACGAGATTGTGACTTTGAAACCTTCCCATTCTTCTGCAGCATGAGCGCTCGTGCCAAAAAGGCACGTCTCAAAGCCAGCAGCGTGAGTGAGCTCGCGCTTATAGCTTTGGCTGCAGTCGTACTAAAACGTGATTTTCCTGCGTTTATGCCAATGCTACTAGATTACCTCAGTTGTGGAACTCCCGTGGAAGGGGGTACCCCCCTCACTCACTTCAGTCCGCCGCCCGCCATTTGAAGAGCCATCTAATTTTTCGTTTCATAACTGTGTGTTCCATCCATAAAGTATGATGAAATGCCATCTAGACGCTGTGCCTCGAAACGTACGCATTCCATAGAATATACTGCAGTTACCACAGCAGCCGCCCGGCACGTCGAACGACGGGAGGTAAGTCGTGGTGAGTGAGGGGGGTACTGCTCATGCGAGCGGCGTCTATGAGCAGTTCCGCAACTCAGCTAATCTAATAACGTTGGTTTATACGACAGTAAAATCTGCAAAGAATCGATTATAAGTTTAAAACAATGCAATTGTAAAGTAATGAAAGTTATGAAACGAAAAATTTATCCGAAACGAAATACTGGCCAAAATGCTGTGAGATTGAAACCGAAAGAAGCAGAAACAGAACTTGGGTATGGCAGCATGGCGATGTATCAAACAATTCCTATTTTCATTTCCTATTTATCCGTGCGAATGTGCGTGTGTATGTTCATGCATGTATTTTTTTTTTTTTAAGTTTGTACTGCAAATTTTATTTCGAAAAATAATTGTGTTTTATTGGTATTATTTGTGGAGATCTGCGAACATGAGGACCGGACCAGTGGACCGGACTAGAGTGACTCTAGACTAGACCTACAACATTGGCAGGGATTAACCACTAATCCATTGGGATTGACAATGGATGCAATGAAGACATCCCAAAGGTGCTAAAGGGCCTAAAGTGGACTGTACTATAAAATTACCTAAAGGCAAGGTGAGGTGTACTTGAAAGTTCATTACATGTACCATCCCAAATGCCTTGCAAATGTTTCGGTTTCGTTTTCAGCGGTTAGAGCTAGGAAAACATTCATCAATGTATTGAGCTTTTAGAATACATATGAATTGTTTTCATGGTCTATTTGGAGATTCTACCCTATAGACCATTTACAAAAGTCAGTCATCTTGTGGCAGTCCCAAAAGCTCCAATATTGCCGCTCTAATGGAGGTGATAGATCATGCTCAGCTAAATCAAGCACCCTCGATTTCATGAATCGAAGGTGACGTAAAAAGAACCAACATCTTTTCCCCTTTCTACTTTAATGCTTTCGAAGACTAGGGGTGTCGTGAACCGGTCGTGGTTCGAGTTCGACCAGGTTCGACTTTTTCTAACTTCTTGTAAAAAATTCTACAAAGGTTCGACTCAGGTTCGACTGCTATGCGCATGCGCGACAGGCTGGCCAGTTGCCTTCGGATTGGATGGTGATGGCTAAGGGATGAATTAAGGGCAGCACTGATTGGCTATTTCAGTTAATAAAGTACAAAAAATTAAATATTAACTTCTTCAGTGCTTAGACATAGTTTATTTTAATTGCAACTGTTAATAAAATTAAAATAACCCTTTGCATAAAAAAAAAATCTCCAAACCTAGACATGCTTGTATCAAGTATCAAGGTCTGGCCACACTGTCCACAAAGTCGAACCGGTCGATTCTGGTTAAAAGTTTGAAGGTTCGTCGAACTGGTTCGAACAAGTCGAACCACGAAAGTTCGACCTAAAAATCCGGTTCGACAAAAGTTTGCGACACCCCTATCGAAGACGTTCGCTTTTTCTGGTGTGCCGAAGCTGTGCAGCGCCGCCATTAGGGTGTCGGGTTTGGCTCTGCACAGGGTGGGTAGACTGACTTTTGAAAAAGGTCTACTAAAAAGTCACTTAGGCGTTTTTTTTTTTTTTTTTTTTTTTAAGTCTGGTTGGGGCACGCAAATTAAAAAATAAATTTTACGCGAAAAAAAAAAAAAAAATTGGAGCATTATTGACGGCGCAAGGCGCGATTTAGTCGGCAGTCACCTCTTTTCCACTCGTTTTCTCTCTCGGTAGAGGTGGATCGGCTTGACAATCACGTTGAGGCGGAGAGAGTGTATGAACATTCCGTGACGTCATGGACTTTGCGCACAGAATTTGAAATAAATATCGCGCCGCCAATATTGCTCTAAAAAATATTTTTTGACAGGCGTGTCCCAACTAGAAGTTTGAAGCTCTGCAAAACGCTCTTCAAACTTTGTTTAAAAAAAAAAAAAAAAAAAAAACTTTTTAGGAGCGTACACCTTGCCATAGTCAAAAGAGGCCGCGCGAGAAATGCTGCTTTGCGAGGGAAACAGTTTGTTGTAACGCAGCTTTGACACGCATTTCTCTAGGCAAAAAAAAAAAAAAAATATCTTCGACATAATCTGGCGAGACCACTCGGCATAACCACTCTTACAAAAACAATAAATAATAAGAAAGACCCTGCCGCATTATTGCATCCGGTAGTTTCACTGGCCGTGCTTGACCAACTGCTGCCTGGCCCGTTTCCAGCCAGACCCGAAGCAACACGGAATACGCCTCCGTAGAAACAAATGCCCTTCTCTCGAGCCGAGCGCCAAGCGCGCTGCCAGAAAGAGATGGAGACACGTACCGAAAAGAAAAAAATCGCGTCCTCGATTGCCGCCTAAATAACGAAAACAGCACGAGACGCATTGCGCTAAAACAAAAACAAAAACTGAAAAAAAGAATGATTGCGCAATATCGTTTATGGCATACGCGAGTGTAAGACGGCAAAAACAAGGCAGAACTAAAACAAAACGCGAACGCACAGATCATGTGGAATCAGACATGTACACGTTACCCCAAAAAGTAACTAAATACCGTTACTCGTTCAAAAAGTAGCTAAACAGGTTACTCGTTACCGATTCTCACAAGGAACGCGTGAGTTACCTCAAAAGTAACGAGTTACTTTTTACGTGACTTTGACAACCGAATACACAACTGTTTTTGTTTCATAGTTTATTGTTTTCTTTTCAGTAGTCGTTGCACTTAAGCGGTAGCTGCGCCTCGAAGTTTTCATCAGTTATGTTTCCCCGATTCCCTAAAAATACATCTCCGGCGACGCTGAAGAGTCGTTCTACCGACTACCGACGCGCTCGAAGGAACGGCAGTGTTGTGCTTCAGGAAGACCTAGCGAATCTTCGGGAACTGCGCCTTCATTGAGGACAGCGGGTAGTGGCTTCTGTGCCTTCCTGTGTTCGCAACCTCCGGGTTTACATTCGGTCCGTACCCGGTTCTAGAAGGTTCAACCAACGAACCTTATTGTGTTCGCAGGGTGAAGGACATTCCCAGCTGTAGAGTGCAGTACAGCAACGTTTATCGCTGGACACGTCACTCGAATTGTTCGACTGACGTGTTCAGCGATAACGTTGCTGTAGTTCTCGCAATAGACGCGTACTCAGGTTCGAATAAAAACAAGGCCGTTTATGCGGTGGTGTACACGTTACTCCTTAGAAGTAAAGAGATACCGTTACTCGTTACTTGGCCTTAAAAGTAACTAAATACGTTACTCGTTCCTTTTCCAAAAAGGTAACTATTGTACGTTACTTGCTACCGAAAATAGTTACTAGGTAGAAGTAACTCGTTACTTGTAACGCGTTACGTACATGTCTGTGTGGAATGTTGGCGTAAGCGTTTCTAAACCCAAGAGCAAAAAAAAACAAAAAAAAAAAAAACACGATTTTTAAAAACAAAATATTGTTGATGTATACGAGTTTAGGTGAGATCGAAATTAATATACGGTCATTTTTAACTATAGCTTCTTAGGCTCTCAAACTTAAATGCAATAATTAAGTCAAAAGGAGGAATCCGAGGGCCTCCCTCCCTGAAGCTATGCCGAAACCAACTAACCTGCCTACCCTTCTCTCTCTTTCTCTTCCATACTGACCACTTTGTCCCATTGCGCGAAAAAGCGGCGGCGTTCTGCCCGAAAGATGTTCATACCAATACGTCACCAAGCACGCGCCTCGGAAATAAAACACAAAGAAAAGCACAGCAACGCCATAGAAGCCTGCGGGGGCGCTCAAGGTCAAAGCGGACGCGCCCGCTTCAGAAATAAAACACAAAGAAAAGCACAGCAACGCAGATGCTTCGTCACGGAAGCCGTCATGAAGACGGCGGGGTTCGCCGCGCCTGAGCTGTGGGAGAGGGTGATGTCGCCGCCGGAGCGCCGTGTGAAAAAGGAAGACGTGGCGCGCTGCTTGTAGGAATGCGCTGCGTGAAAGAATGCTTTCGCATTTCTACACATAAGCAGTTTTAAGTGTCTCTGCTAGGGTGACCACCCGTCCCACGACTTGCGGGACTGTCCCACACTGAGTGCTCGTGTCCCGCGTCCCGCAAGAAATACCAAAATCTTCAAAGTGTCCCGCATTTCACACTGCTGTAAAATTCACTACGCAACTGATGGCGCTGCTGAACAACGGGGCACGTGGAAGTGCGGAGGTCGCTGGCAATCGCGATGGTACAGCATTTTCTATCCAAGCGTTGCGGGAAGCAACCAGTGTTCTCGCCGGAGAACTGACGCGCATGCGCCGTTGGGCCTTTCTTCCCTTGGTGGCAATATATTGCGAGAAAAACATGCTTGCTAGAAGCTGAAAATAAATTATTGTAATTATTCTGAAATCGTGCTGTGTCAATGCGAAGGGGTGGCTGTGGAAAGACTTTTTTATTTTTTATTTTTTTTTTATTTTTAGTGAAGACGACCACACAAGGCAAAAAAAACTGCAACTCACAACTGCCAGAAACAACGACATAAGGTTCGAAATTTCTGTTGGAACATGTTGGTAAAAATAAGAATCGACAGGAAACAAGAAGCCGAAAAAGATTTACTGTTTCTTCTTTCCTTTTGATGCACTGAGTTCTGCTGCAGTTGATTTTATGTTTTCAACTCGGACACATTTATTAACATGTGTGGCATTAAAAGTAAAAATATATCACTGGGAGTGAAAATTATTTGAGCTTAATTGCCGCAATACTATTTGCAACTGTATAATATGCTTTGAGAAAAGACAGGATGTTAAATATGCTAGCAGAGCCACAATTCGTGGCGTCTGTTGATAAATTTTTTTGAATAGTTATTTTTTCCATGATGCTTCTTTTTAACCTGAGACTGGGGCACAAGGAGGGAAAAAAATTTACTGCTTCTACCCCAGTTTCGGTTTAAAAAGCATCATGGTAAACTTCCACCAGCTCGACTGCGCACTAAGTTCATTTTTGCAGTTGACACAGTCGAAATATTATACCACTCTTCTCTTACAACACCCCCCCCTTCTCGCATTTCGCTAGCAGGAAGGTGGTCACCCTAGTCTCTGCTGAATATTTTTTTCTTTTTTTAATTTTTCCTCTGCTAGCATGGAGCCTGTCTTGCCTGTATATGAAACTTGAAAACAATATGTTGGCTGGAAATGTCAAAGATATGATGGTCTATTTTTTCCAGAGGGTCAGGTATGCACAGCAAAGGATATTTTAAATATGCACTTTGAGTTACTGCCTTCCGCCGTCTGCAAATATGTGAAATGATCCGTAATAAGAATGCAGCTAAAAAATTAAAAAATTAAAATCACACACAGACAAAACACGTACACACCGATTAGATCCTCAAAATACTTGTGTGGAGGGGTTCTAGGCAAAGGTGTCCAGATACGCCTCTTCCATTATTATCTTTTTGACTTCCCCGTCCTGCTCCTGTTATCGTATCTCTCTCGATGGGACTTTGACGTGCCTTTGGCCATCGGGGGGACAGACCTTTCTGTAGTCGTCCCCATGCTTCGGGCAGCAGGTGTAGGAAGACGTCGCCCAGCAAGCCCCCGACAGCAAAACTCAGCAGGAGCTTGAGTGTCCGGCTACCTTCTGCAAACACACGCATTCCTTGAGTTATAAATGCACTCAAGCCGCGCTCAGCTTCTTTCTGCGAGAGCGTATTTGTTTAGGTACGGAGCACGCGACCCCGTGTCCGAGGAAGACCGGTGCACACGCGGTCACACTTGAGACGGCCGTCCTTATCAGGTGCCCAATGGAGAAAGAGGGTACTACAATCAGAAAACGGCAGAGATAGGGAAGATGCTAAGCGACCGCCGCCTTCAAAGAGAAACGATCGCGCTTCCGACTAAACAGCGTCGTTCACAAACTCTTGAGCTAATCTGGAGCCACGATAACAAGCTATTAGATCGAGCCGCCACGGGGATATGTCATGATGGTCAAAAACCGTCCCTGTCTCAACACCCCCCCCCCCCCCCCCCCCCCCCCACACACACACACACACACACACACACACAAACAAACAAACAAACAATACATAACCAGCTCGGAGACTGGCAAAAGGCGATCGCTGCATCTCTACCGGGTGCGCGAACGCGCTCCGAGGATGCCGCCAATCCGAGCCTTAGGGGGGATACGTACTTCGATTCTGTTTCCAGTTGAGTCCAGCGTCCACGGGAACCAGCACAAGCGGGAAGACTCCGCTAAGTCCCACGACGCAAGCAGCGGCAATGGAGAGGATCCACGTCTGGTAGCTGGTGGCGGACGTGCATCGAGCATTGTCGGGCGTTGAGCCAAAGGACTGCCACACCCGCGGAGAAGCTCCCGACGAAACGTTGGCGGGCGCTCGGTCACACAACACTTGGACTAGGCTCACAGCGGTGAGGCAGAGCCGCAACAGTTGAACACACGAAGGCATGACAGACCACGTCGACGAGCAGCAGCGCGCTCAGACGTGGCTCGATCGACTATTCACTTTCGTCGGACCCATCGCGTCTTGTATTCTACCGGGCTGCCGATATACACGAGCGTTATCGTCATCTGCGCTGAGCGTATCTCTTCTTGTAGTGAAGTAGGCACGGTGAAGGCGACAGGAAAAAGCTCACCGAAGATGCTCCGGACCGAGGCAGATAGCGCGGAACCTTGAGTGGGACCAGTGGGACCCCCACAGCTGCCCTCCTCTTACGTCGGGCGCACACCGCCAACGCCGCCGGCGCCGCTGTCGCGGCGCCTGGGGATAACCGAGCTGAGGAGCGGAGAGAGTAGGTACTCGCTGATGCCTCGGATCTCGGATGGCACTGGTTATGGTGGACCACCGCGCGACCGCGCTGCATCAGACGTTTTTCCAAAAACACGGCGCTATTCTCCATTTACGGTATAACTGGTACAACCATTCGTACACATGGTCATTTCTTTTCCTTGTGTTTTGGCCAACTGCCAATTGTCAACCTCTTTAATTTCTTGTCTGAATTTACCATTCTTTTGGCTGTACGAGTTGCCTTGGCCACTTGGCCAACTTGGTCACTTTTACCTTCCACGGCGTGTTAGTTGATTTTCGGGTGACGGGAAAGGTGGAACCAGGAAATGTGTAACTTGTGCGAGCCGCGGCTTTAACCTTTTATTGTTTTCACGTGTCGCTGTATCAACTGTATGACTGTAGTGTATACCACAGCCACCAGATGACGCAAGTGGCGTGATTAGATTTTTAGATTTACGTTGCAATGTGATTATGTCCACCGGTCATTCAAATTTTAAAAATGCAAACATTTTTCGGCCCACCGCTTGTAGGCTTGCTGTCAGGGGTGGAGGTCGCAGCAGGCGGAAATTTGTTCTCCCTCCTGCTCTAGAGTCACTTATGACTCTAGCCTGCTCTAAGGGCAGCAAACGTCTGCAGTTCGCGCACAAAAATTATTAAAGCTTTTTTTAATTTTTTTTTTTATTAGATAGGGTGATGGAAACGCACGCTCACCAGCAGCGTTGAGGTTATTACATGTGGTCGATGTTGCTTTGTGTGCACATCTCACAAGGCCAAAAAGCCCAGCCGGTTCCTGCTGTGCTCAAACCTGGCACCGCCCCAAAATAAAAATAAAAAGAATGTCCGGGGTATATATAAATACGCAGCCTAAATTTGGAGGGTAGCGCCGGGCCCGCACCGAGGCGGCAGCGCAGAGAGGCAAGATGTGGGCCGTTACGCAGGACGTGTCTTCAGCGGCCATCGCCAATCTCAAGGAGACGAGCCACGGAGGGTCTTTCCACGGCAGGCTCACAGTGGTACGCTGCTCTGTCCGACCACGAGCATGTCCTCACTGAGCCTCCCCTCACTGCGCCTCCTTTCTTCTCGCGCAGACGATCGACAAACTGCCAGACAAAGTGCTCCTTCTGGTGTTTTCCTACTTGCCCCAGCGCGAAGTTGGTCGCCTGGCCCGGGTGTGCCGGAAATGGCGCACCGTGTCCGCGGACTCCCGCCTCTGGACGCACGTGTCCTTGAGACCCGAGGTGTCCGGCCTGCACGTGTCCAGCATCGAGAAGCTGCTTGCTCTCATTTCGGTGCGCTTCGGTCCCTCGCTGCGCTACATAGAGCTCCCGATCGAGCTCATTACGCACACTGTGCTTCACGAACTTGGCAACAAGTGCCCCAACCTGAGCCACATGCTGCTGGATTTTTCCACGGCCATGCAGCTGCACGACTTCAATGACCTCCACACGTTCCCGACTAAGCTGCGTGTCATGTGCATCTGTCTGTCCGAGGTGATTTTTATGGAGGGCTTCATGCGCAAGATTTATAACTTCATAAATGGCATTGAAGTGCTGCACCTGATAGGTGAGTGAGCTGTCATTTTCATCTAAGTCCATTTCATGGGCCTCCTCTGGTACTTCAACAGGCACTTACGAGAAAGTTGAGGAGGAGGAGGAGGAGATATACGAGGTGATCAACATCCACAAACTTAAAAGTGCAGTACCCAACCTTCGGTGTGTCAACATGTATGGCATTGCATTTGTGGACGACACCCACGTTGAAGCTTTCAGTAGCAACTGCATCCAGTTGGAATGCCTGTCGCTCAATTACTGTGCAAAGGTGACAGGCTCCACACTCAAACTACTGTTTCAACGGTGTAAGAAGCTACGAACCCTGCTCATGCAACAAACAGGTAAGTAGCCTCCTTCATGTTGCATAATGCATGCTTTCAGACTTCTCTCCATTTAGGGCTCAAGGCCGAGCATGTCATGGCTGTCGACTGGGAAAATACCAGTGTTCAGGAGCTCGATATAACAGCCACCGAGCTCTCGACAGAATGCCTCAGCGACTTGCTATGTAGGCTACCAGCCCTACATTACCTAAGTGCAGGACAGCAAGATGGCTTCACCGACCAGGTATGGACATATTCATTGATTTGCAACTGCAGTCTTTTACAATTCCTCTATGCATGCAGGTACTTAAAGACTGGATGGAAAAGGGAAACATCAAGAACCTCATCGCCTTAGACCTAGACTGCAACGAGAATGTGTCTGAAGATGCACTTCTGAAGTTCATTAAGGTTCAGGGAGCAATGCTGCAGGGATTGGTATTGTCAGGAATCCCTCATCTCTGTGAGCAGTTTTGGGGCACCACACTTCCCATTATAAAGAAGATTAGGTAAGTGGGTCGTTGATGCAGTCATATTTTGATTATAAGTAGGGCTCCGTGTTTTCGGATAAATCCGAAAAACTCCGAAAAAAACCCGCCAGTAAAATTTTTGTCAATTCGGATTTATCCGATAAACTCCCAATTGTTATGTGCCCATGCCACCCCCCCCCCCCCCCCCCCCACAACAAAAAAAGAAAAAGTAATTTTTTTTTTTTTTTTTTGCAATTTGAGCACCGCAGGATCAGTGGTCCTGGGAAAATGACACCATAATTATCTTTCAAGCCTCGGACCGTTGTCAAGAGGGGGTCTTACGGCTTGTCTGGTCAAGGTTGGTTCAGGGAAACAGGTCATCGTACCATTCGTGTCACGACAAAAGCCACTCTTTTGGTTTCCAGTTTGGGCCATGGGATTTGGGATTTAGAGAAAGGAGAGGGTATGTTTCTGTAACAGTGAAAGCTATGGACCATAGAGATTGTATAAAATAGGGAAGAGGGCAGTTGAAACTTCTCTATTACATCCTTAACCACTCCACCTCGCGCGGCTGCAGGATAGATTGATGGGATGACTACGAGCTTCCTTGCGGCTACCTCCGGCAGTTTATTGATTTTAAGGTATCGGACGTTTATCGAAGCCACACTTGTGTGCGACTTTTGTCATGGGACAAATTAGTATTGCCAATGACACCAACGCCAAATTCAGCTGAAGAAATCTTAATTGATACAAGCGCGTTTTATTTTTTATCTGGCATACGTTTGCATCTGGTTAATATTTATTATTTTTTAATAGGAAACACTGCGAAATTAATCTCCGAATTTCGGAGAATCGGGCATCAGACAAATATAAACTCTGATAAGCTCCGAATCTTTGGCAAAAAATAAACTCCGAAAAACACCCTCCAAATTTGACGAAAAATAAACTCCGAAAACACGGAACCCTAATTATAAGCCTCAGGGCTCTAATAATATTTATTGCTGTGTTGGTAGGATCTTGGTTGCAGGTATGGCCACTGGCTGTTGCAAGAAGATTCACCAAAAAATTCATATTGACTCCATGTTGGATGCCATTGCTAACAACTGCCCAGAGATTGAACGACTCGAGATTGGTTGGGACAGTGAGACCCTGCGGTTCAGCGATCGAAGCAGCAAGGCCATCGATACAGTCAGAGTCAAGTGTTTGCGATTGCGCTGTCTGGTTCTTTGCGACGGGAAGTACTTTGAACTGGTCAAGTCAAACTTCGACCGGGCAGACAGGCATACCCTGGTTCGCTCCACTACCAATTGCAGAGTTTCACTGGTATATCTTCTTTCTTGCTATAAAGACCTGGTGTTCAACTAATGCATGCTCCAAAACTTGCCATTGTCCATGTTTGCAACAGGAACGAACCTGCAGTATGTAAACCGGTTACTGTGATTTATACATCAATCTGTAAAACAGCGAGACCAGTTGAAGTAGTTGAGTAAATTAAATGCTGTCTAAAACCTGCATGCCCTATAAGAAGGTTTACAACCTACATATGCGAGAGGCCCCAACGTTTTGTGCAATATCTTAAAAAGGAAAGAATTTGGAATGTACTCATATTAGAAGCATTTATGGCTCGTGCTGCCATAATAGAAGTGCCACGAGCTACATGGAATATTATGCAGGACCTGTGAAAGTATCTTAGCTTAGTAACCTAGTCATTAGCAAAGTGCAACTCCACCTAGATCATTGAAGCAGGACATACGGCTTTCTACCCATGGAGACCTACCAGCTTCTGCAGAAGATTTCAACACAATTCCCCAAGATAACAAAACATATTTTAAGGTTTGTCTGGAAACATTTTTTGCGAATGAAATAGCAAATAAAACAACTATATTTAAAAACCACTCTTGCATTTTGAACCATTTTTAATTGTTTACCGGCAAAAAAAGTAACACACTTTAAGAATTAACGAGCCTCATCCTTCCTTTTCCTCCAGCTGTGTCCGTGCACTTCTTTTACTCGTCCTTTGTTAATTTTGTTGCACCGTTTCCACTTTTGAAGATGATCAACCAACTCGCCCAACTTACTGCCTTGTTAAACTACGTTCCTTTTCCTTGTCTTAGTCCCATGTTCTACGATCAAATTGTTGTGCCAAAGTGAAGTTATTTTATAGTTTGTATGTAATGTATTTGTCAAATAGACCTTACGAAGTGTAGCAGTTCCACTTTTCCTTTCATCACTTACAAACATTCTGGCCCAAGGATTGCCAAACCCAGGTCTACTTGGTAATTTTGTAGACCTTAAATATTTATTCTTTGAGTATAAAAAAAATTATTCAATGCTTTTTGTAAACTTTATTTCATTCAGTCTAACAAGAAAACATGAATGAATTGATTATGCCTAATTAAAAGAAATTAAGACATGCACGGAAAACATTTGTCACCGACGGGACGAGAGCGACTGGGGGTTCAAGCTGTCCTACCTTGGATAACGCTTGAACGTCTCGTGAGCCTCGAGCCTCGAGCGTGCAGGCGTAACCAAGAACAAAAGGCAACGCTGAAGGCCAGACATTTGAAAGAGATGCCCTGTCGTTCTCTTCTTGTCAGTGACTACAGCTACGGTGACCATGTAACAACGTTAACACCGGTTGGCCAATGTACCCTGAACCACGGGCTCTTCAAAATGTTGCCACACAAGACCACCCTGAACATACAGGCACAAGGCACTTTTCAATGCAACGAGTTGAATTAATCTCAGTTGGTAGTTTCTAGAGGCCGGCGAGGCCAGGTGTTAATATTCAGCAAGTTTTGAGTCTGCTGGTCTAGCAGGTTCAGCTGTCTCAGTACTGGCTCCAGGAAGATGCCCATCCACTCTGCCACTGTGTATGAATCGTAAACTTCACTTAGTGCGTCGCCCAAGAACCTTTGCAAGTGATTTGCCGTGCCCAAAAGCTCACTTAAGTTTCGAGTGGCATCACGTACGTGGTCGGGACTTCCAAATGAGTGCCGTATATTGTAGCTATCGAGCCAACCCACATAATTAGAGTTCTTCTCCATGATCTGCTTCTGTATGAGAAGTCCTGTCAGCTGCTGCACTCCAGTGAGCACCTTAGCCCCAGGAAAGCGGCAAAATAGGAAGTGAGTGTCCGTGCGACCAAACACAGGGATGGGCCTGTTGCAGCCAAGCAGCGCCTTGATTGAATGCAACTCTGGAGTATCCAAGCGTCCACGTTGCAGGTAAACCAGGTTGGCCGCCAAAGAGGGTATGCTGGCAGGAAACAGCTCGCAGAGGGTGGCAAAGTGGTCGTACCGCTGCCAGCCAGTCAGTGCAATGCCACGCAGTGGCCAACTCTGCCTGTGGTCCTCCAGGGCCCTGAGCCACGAGTGGTGATTCTTCAGGTGATACCCGATGTCTGGCAGGAGTTGCTTGGCACCTGTTGCACCCTTGAAAGCACTTGCCACCCACACGCCTCCAAACTGGGAATATTTGTCCCATATCTTGGCATCGAGGTCCTTGCTGATGTTGGGGGTGTAGCTCCAGACCATGAGGTCCACGAGCTGGGATGCATTCCAGCGGCGTACACTGTCTGGCTCCATGCCGCGCAGCATGTCGTCCCACATGATTGGACGCACCCCTGCACGCACAACGTGCTGGGCCACACTTTTCACGTGGTCGAGAAAGAGAGTGTCCCGAGACGTGCCCGGCAGCTGGAGCCTTTCCTCGCAGCGTGGACACCGGCCCAGGGAGTAGACTTCATCGCACCCAATATGCACATACTCTGTTTCTGGGTGCAGGCTGAGCACTTGGTCGAGCATGGCCTTCACCAGGCCGAGGGAACTGTTGAGGGATGGGCACAGTGCTTGCGGGCTGTCACTCAGCTCTCGCAATTCTATAAACTCGTGCAGCTTGAGGGCAAACTCTAGGTGGCCGAAGGTTTGCACCAGTGGCACCACCTTCAACTTGTTTTTATGTGCAACAGACAGTATGTGAGCAAGTTCACTGCGATTGTAAGCATTCTTTGCAGACAGGGCCTTCAATGCTCCCCAGTAAGGAAACATGTCTTCATATTCCATGAGCACGCCAGTGGCCCCAAGCTTCCGTAAGAGCGAAAATGCTGTGTCGTAGAAGTCTGCCTTGGGAGGTGCGCCTTTCAGATCAAAATGTACCAATACTTGCTTCAAGGGCACTGGAGTCAGTCGAATTTTATCTTGCAATCTCTCAATACGTGAAATGCCTGGTGTCGTAACCAATGCCGAGCGAGAATCTTCCAGTGTCTGCCCAAGCATCTGTCCTGCCTTAGGGCTCGGCTGTGACACAACGCCGACTTGTTTAATAACTGGTGATAATTGCACAGAAAGACTGTTAGTAGCCCTATAGAAAAAAAAGAGGGACCCAATTGCCCCACACAGAATGAGTAGTTTCCACACACGAGTCTTCGGAGTTGGCATGGTGACGTAGACGAGTGTTCGCGCACACCACATTATGGGTCATCCTGAAAACAATGAGAACAGCCACTTCAAAATGTGCCATAGTTCAGAAAAACGGGAAGTGCAGTGTGTGCACATGCGAAATACGGTATACTGAATCTTTGACGTAGCACAGCACATAAGAACGAATTCTGATAACCACGAAACATATATAGAAGCTGATCACATTACCGTCGACGACGACGCAATTAAATTAACAAGGTGCGTTATCGAAGGAATCAAGCTGCGACGTCGAAACATCAAAGTTAAACCGCATCCCTATTTGGCTGCCGTTAACCCCTTTCAAAATTATTTCTCACGCATTAACGCAGCCGCTACTAATCCTCAACACGCAAATCCCCTCCTAAATAAATGCGAAGTGACAACGGTAAGTTAAGTGGCCTTCGTAGTGTTCGAAAGGACACAGCCCGTTCTTGTTTTTCTTTGTTTTTTCATGGAGCAAAGAGAGTGGACCATTCACCATCGTTGGCCTGCCTCTGCTCACTCGATGTTGCACATCGTGGTTAAAGGCAAATGCGCCCAAGTCTTGCCAGGGATGACTGCGCCAGACTGCGCCGTCGACATTTGCGAAGAACACCCGGACGGAGGCGACAGAGGTAGAGGAGAAAATAGGAAAGGGGAAGTCAAGTGGGGCATTGACGATCGGTGTCGCGAACTTTTGTCGAAACCCAACGGTCGAACCTGAGGCCTGAGCAATCTACCAAGTTGGTCCTGAGGTCGACTGGTTCGGCGAAACCTGGGACAAGGCAGGCCTACGACCGTTTGGTGAAGTTCGACGAAGTTCGACTTACGGATAGCGTTGCCCACGACCGCGTTGCCCATCTTCTCTACAAAAATACAAATAAATATAAAATTCAATTTAATGAAGATATAATTTATAAAGTAGTTTTTTTTTAAATATTTTATACAACGATAGACAATGTTTACACAATATAAAAGGCAGGATGTATACTTTTAATGCTTTATTAGCCCGAAGGAGAATAAACCCAAGAAATATTGCCTTGTTCGTCCGGCACATAGAGGCTATGTTCCAAATCTTACCCGAGTAACCTGCCTCCTACGTCAGCGGGTAATACCACGTGACATCGCGAGTAAACGATCCGCGACTCGATTTTGGAACGGCCGGGATAATCACCTGGATACTACGCGGATTGGCTTCGTCTTGGACTACGGCAAAAAGAAAACACAGCAGCGATGGGAGAAAATAGCAGACGATTCTTTTGATCATGAAGAAAGCACTCGAAGAGATGATAATATCAATGACGACGCGGTGTTTTTTTTAGGTGGATCCACCAGCTCCTTTTACTCACCTTCCTTATGAGCTGTATATTGAGACGAAAATTACTTACTCCTTACAGTTAGACATCAAAAATGTGTCTTTATTAATCAGCGCGAGCGCCCTAACCGATTATGTCTTGCAGAAATTGATTCCACACGGTGTAGTGGTACAGCGCGAGGGTGCTTTCTCAAGAACGATATGAAACTTACGTTCGCTTTGACGCGAATATGATTACAATAAAATCTTTGAAGCCTTCACTGCTTTACAAGCGTTATCCTCTCATTACAAACACTCTGGAGGAAACAAAAATACTACCTTATCATTTACTGCGTTCAAACATTTTCAGCCTTGAACGTGAGAATACGGCATTTCCTCCAACGCCGAGGACGAGAATGCGGAGAAGCTCCCGTTTACGCTCGCACACTCATAAAAACATGTATACCTTCCCGGGGAAGGTGCACGGTCTGGATGTAATGCAGTCAATTCGTGCGTTGAAAACAGCAAATCGCCATAACCACACGTGCTGCACCTCATTCTTTCTCATTTCGAACGTCCGCCACCAAAACCAACTGAGAAAGCGAGCTTTGACGGCTGTCGGCGCAGAAAGCAGACGACGAACAGATCACGTGACGTATTTACTCGATTTGATCCGACGTTACCCCCCGATCGAGGAGGGTAGCGTGAGTAATTACTCCGGAGTAAACAACCCGCTTCTGAAACGCGAGTTCTGACGTCATCGGGTAAGCTCGAGTAAGTTTTGGAACGCCACGGTACGAAACCTTTACTCCGGAGTCGGATCGTCGGATCGGGTAAATATTGGAACACAGCCAGAGTCTCAGCTGGCGCTAGTGTCTACAGGACTTCCGGTTGCAAATTGAAGCAGACAAGATGCAGTCTACTTTTCCAATCTTCCTGTGTATTCCTACGGGAAAACGCGCGTGAATTTTGTCTCTTCGCCGGAAAATAACATGAATAACCTTTGTTATTTCGGTTGTACCGGATAGTATGTACCTTTTTTGGTACTGTGAAAGTGTAATTGCTTTAGTTACAGAATTTTTCTTTACCACTGAACGATGTTAAACCTCGCTATATTTCAGGCCCAAACCTCTGTTCCATGGCAGGTATGTAAAGACGAGCGACGATTCTAAGCAAAATAACGATCGAAAGGAATGTAGAGTATGTTCAAAGTTCGCCAGTATTCCGTTGGTGCCAACGTTACTAAAACACTCAGTTGGGAAACTGCCATAGAGACTGCCCTGGAAAAGTGTCCCCGATCTGTCCTCGCGAACCGAGCTAATGGCGAACACAACGCCGCCATTTCTCCCGCAGCGGCCACTCGAGGAACCGCACATTACTTCCATTTTGAATATATTCGGCCAGAACAGATACACTGGAAGAGGTTACAGGGGTGCCACCCCCGTCTCCCCAGCGGACGCGCCGCGTCTTAATAACCGAAGTTAAAATGCACCTAGGTCGGGACGTGCTACCTGAAAGCACCGCTGATTCATGGTCGTATAAAAACAATATTAAATATGCCGCAAAACCTTGCAAACTAAAGATTTTAAAAACATCACGCGCCCTTCATTTTGTACTAATCTCCAATAAATATCATACAAAAAAAGTATTTTTCTTTTGTTTTTACGCAAAAACATGCTTTATAAAAGCTCAAGGTGACCACAGTACATACAAATGATAAAGAGTGGCGCTGTTATCGCATTTAGCTCGGTCTCGGTGGACGCCAGCGGCCCAGGTTTCGACGGCGAGTTTCCCAACTGAGTATTCTAGTAACGTTGGTTGGTGCTTATATATTGCTAACATGCCCGTCCTGTCACTATATGAAAATGACCCCGTCGTGTATCTTTACGAGTGGTTAAAAAAAAAAACAACAAAAAAAAAAACGTTCGAAACGTAAAAAATAAAGTACGTGGGCTACGAAAAGTGTTTTCTTATTATTTCCTATGTCGGGCAGTTTTTATCGGGCACCTGTTCTCTGGTTTCTCTCTATTTGTAAAGATTTGGAGCGTGCGGGTGATGATTTGAACCCAGAACAAGCATCTTCGCACATATTCATGAGCAGAAAGAATAAAGCAGTACTTATTTATTGAAAATCAAACTATATTACGTGACTTACAATTTATTTTGATCGTCTACAAGCACAAGGAGTTACTTATCCAGTGTTACTGCGTAGTTCTTGCCGTCTCTCTCGGTTTTCCACATGTCCTTCGTACTGGAAAGCGCCGACGCCGTGTTCGCGCTAACAGTGTCCGACAGTGCACATAAATACATGTACGAAGCGGTTTTAGCACAGTTTTTCATGCCACGATTTTAAAATAAAAACGCCGTAACTGACCAATTATTTAATCTGCGTGACTGGGAAATGTTCCATGTGCCTAGTACGTACGAATTATTCGTGATATTAGCTCTTATAATCGAGCGCAGAGAGGAAATTCACTCGCTTTTTTCCATAGAAATGCATTACCGGAAGTCAATTTCCGACTGCTTGCTGTCTGCTTCAATTTGCAACAGCACACTAGCGCCAGTTGAACCTCTAGCGTACATTATAATAACTCTATGGTCCGGCAGGTAACGTCAGCACGTTTTCAAAATAAAAGAAGAAGAAAAAAGATAAGAAAACAGTGGCGAAAAAAAGAAGAGAAAGCCAGCTGGGTGAGACGTTCCTTTTCTCTGCTCCTGACTTTTTCGTTGATTTCAGCCCTGTCTCTATTCGTAAGAAAGACAAATCTGAGCAATCAGTCGTGACCACGAACGGCCGACTGCAGCTCATCGCGGTACGGGTTACTTCAAGTAACCCAAAACACGGCATGACCTCCTAACCCAGTACACCCGTACTGGCACAAGAGACCGGACCTTCGTGCTCCCAGCAGACTCCTGCTGACAAGGACCACTCATATCATGCCAACCAAGAAACCCAGCCTGGACGCCTCAATCTAGGGAAGCGACACAGCGACGGGGACAACAATTCTCCCGAAGCATCGTCGACACCGGCGAAACTACAAGCGTCCCAGAATGACGATATGGAACAAGAATTTACAGAAGGCGACCTGGAAGCCTTTGTTCTCATCGAACACCGTCGGCAAAGAACAACAGGTATTCCTGTGCTTCTTGCGCCCGTGAATGAGGAACGGTTGCAGAAACAAAACCCGCTAAGCCTAAGCACCGAAGTAAATCAGGCAGCAGCCGCGGTCATTTTACGACATCGCTTCACCAACAAAGGAGGCCTTCTGGTAGAAGTTGCCGAAGCCGCCACAGTTGACCGACTCCTCAAACTTCGCTCTCTTGGTGGGGTTCCAATCCAAGCTACCGTACCAGGACCTATCTTCAAAATGGCGGAATGATCAAAGGGGTGCCCTTGTGGCACACTGATGCCGAATTGGCATCGTTTCTACATCAAGACGGAGTAATTGCAGCCCGCCGTCTCTACCGACGTCGAGGAAAGCCCGATGAAGCTGCGCAACCAACAGACCGGGTTGCTCTCACATTTCGCCCAAATTCTGATCGTCCATCAAGAGTAAATCTTGGATTTACCAAACATGAAGTAACTGAATTTATTGAAGCACCGACCAGATGCTTCAAATGTCAAGCACTTGGCCATGTCGCCAAATATTGTAAAGGGGAAACTAAATGCAAGAAATGTTCTCAACCACATCTCACCAAAGAATGCAAGGGAGATTCACCAGCCAAGTGCGCAAACTGCGGTGGAAACCACCCTGCGAGCTACGTCAATTGCAAAGTTCGCCTAACGGCTCTTGCGAAAACAAAGAGATTTGTCCACGGCCCAAAGCGCACGCCGCCATCGACTGAAAACAAGACTGCTCAAGACCCTTTACCTGCTGATACAAGCACCATTCCTGACCTTCAACAAAAAGAAGAATCGGCATCTCAAGCCCCGAAGAGTCGAGAAGCACCTCGAAAAAAGAAAAAGAAGACATATGCCGCCGCGGCAAGTACAAAGGCAGCCGACAATAATTCCGCTTACGAACTGATTCCCTCTTCAGCGGGTTCCGACACGTCAGGTTTAACTCCAGGAGTAGGTAACAAGCGCACGCAGGGCAACGCCTCCAGTAGTGCCAGGCCTCCCCGGCAGACGGGGCCTTCCATCTTTGGCTCGATGACAATCAGGGACGTCGTAAGCCTTATTTTCTCTGTCATACGAGGTCTCACTGCCCAGCTGCCATCATGCGCCTTGAAAGACATCTTGCAGGGGATCTCAATATTTGAAACTATAGTTCTAACGATGTCAGGAGGGTCACATCAGGGTAATGACTGATGCCCCTTCATACGAGGATAGAGTTAAAAATGCGACTGTTTTTCAATGGAACGCGAGAGGGCTTCGTACTAGACTTTCAAACTTTCGACAATTCACTTTCAAACGTCAGTTTCCGATTTTAGCGATTAGCGAATCGCGTGTAGCGCCAGATTTTCGATTATCAGGTTATGAAGTATTCCAATCAGCTTGCAATTCTGACGTCAGCCGAGTCCTTCTCGCATTACGAAAGGACTTCACCTATATTTCGCATAGTATCGCACCTCATCCGAACAATGAGTACGTCTGTGTTACTGTACAGAGAGGCAAGCTCACGTTCACTGTAATAGCAGCCTATATACCGCCTGCTTGCGATTTGGATACTACACGGCTGGATAATATCATCCGAGAATGCAAAACACCAGTTCTTGTTGTTGGCGACTTCAATGCCCATAATATTGCTTGGGGTAGTGTAAGAACTACACGTCGCGGAAGAGAACTACTCGAAACTGGTGGATTCTTATGAACTATGTATTTTGAATGACGGTTCACCCACATTCTTTCGGGGCAGTCGCTGTAGCAGCTGCTTAGACGTTGCATTCATGTCACGTGAACTCGTATCTCAGAACTCCTGGTTTGTGGACATAGAAAGCCATGACAGTGACCACTTTCCAACATACATTACAGTTCGCGGCTTCAAAGCCAGCAATGCCAGACATGATATGACCTCGTATATCGACTGGACATGTTTTCGGGAAAATGTAGAACTGTGCATAAAGACTGCAAATACTTACCAAGAGTTTGTTTCTGTCGCACATCAATCAGCTGCAGATGCTACCAGGAGTGTCCGACTCACGTCCTCACGAACTGTTGTAGACGCAGAGTACGAAAAACTTCGAGCTATTCATCGACGAGCAGAACGTCGAGCCAGGAGAACCAAATTGCCAACTGACATTCGTGAAGACAGGCGAACACAAAAACATATTCGCCGTCACTTAGATAAACTCGCTAGAAAAAAATGGAGAAGAAAGTGCGCCTCATTCGACCCACGTGATCCGCTCACAAAAATATGGCATATTGCCCGTGGACTAAGATCTCCACCACAACAAAAAATGCCTTTTCATGCGTTATCACTTTTCTTAAAACAGTCGCCACTAAGTATTGCTGAAGAATTTTGTGCATCACTTGTTCTGTCAGCAACAAACGATGGTGGTCCACCTTTAAGCACTGAAACTTCAACTGACACACCCTCTTCAACCATTATGGATACTGTATTTAGTGCCCCAGAATTAGATCAAGTTCTGGCTTCTCTCGGTCATTCTTCATCGCCAGGCCCAGATAAGGTAACCTATGGTACACTTGCACATCTAGGGCCAGAGGCTCGCCAACTTTTACTAGACGTATTCAATACTTCGTGGACAAGCGGCTGTGTTCCTCATGACTGGAAAACGGCCTGCGTTATACCCATTCTTAAACCCGGCAAGTCCCCACTGGACATGAGATCTTACCGACCCATTGCTTTAACAAGTTGTGTTGGCAAATGTATGGAGCGGTTAATTCTCGCACGCCTTGAATGGTTTTTAGAATCTCAATCGATGTATCCAGAAACTATGACGGGATCCAGACAAGGCCGCAGCTCAATTGACAATGTCGTGGACCTTATAACTCACGTTGACGATCAGAAATTTCGCGGAAAGTTTACAACAGCGGTCTTCCTTGATGTCAGAGGAGCTTTTGATAACATCAAACATTCAGCGGTTTTACAAGGGCTCAAAGCTGTCGGTGTTAGCGGTCGGCTTTATTCGTGGATTGCTGATTACCTTCACAATCGAACAGTATATATGAACACAAAGGAAGGTGAAACTTCTCGTCACACTGTGACAAGAGGCGTGCCTCAAGGGGGCGTCCTAAGTCTAGCCCTTTTTAACATTGCCCTCATTGGTCTGCCAGAAATTCTTCCAAGCGCTGTACGCCTTTCACTCTATGCAGACGTTGTGTGCCTCTGGACGTCTGCAAGTTCACTGAAGCTCATACATGTGCGCTTACAAGACGCACTTTCCAGAATTTCTCAGTACCTTATTATTCGCGGGCTTGAGATTGCGCCAGCAAAGTCAGCCGCCGTGGCTTTTACAAGAATGAAGATGGACCGCTTCCCTCTATCCATCAATGGAGACAAAATCCCATATGCTCCAAATCACATCTTTCTTGGAGTCTGTATTGACAAAGGATTAACATGGAACTCGCAAATGAAACACCTCAAGACTAAATTATCCGCGTTTATTAATTTGGGACGCTTCATAAGCAGTACTACTTGGGGAACGTCTACATCTGCTCTTCTCCGTTTATATAACAGCCTATTCGTTGGCGTCCTACGCTACAGTTTACCTGTGATGCATGGCTTAAGTCCAACAAACATGAAAATGCTAAAATCACTACAGGCCCAGGCTCTTAGAGTGTGTCTTGGGGTTCCGCGATCAACGTCAACCATAGACACGATAGCAGAATCCCATTGCCTTCCTATCGAAGCTATTCGCACCCAAGAAACTCTACGGATACATATGCGCCATCTAACACGACATCATTCTCATCATCTAGCAAACATTCCGGAGAGATGCTTCTATAGCCGCATATCTCAGGTTATTATTGAACATAATGAGATCCTTCCAGTGAAATTTCAAAATTCAATGTTACTTACTACACCACCTTGGTTACTGCCCCCCCTCGAAGTCTCAACACCATCCCGGGTATAACCAAAAAATCTGCGCTACCTTCAATCGTCCTTCAGCAACTTTCCTTATCTCATTTATATACACAACACTCTTCTTCTTGCCATATATATACTGATGCATCGACCACACAGAATGGATCATCTATTGGATTGGTTGCACCATCGCTTCGTCTGAAAGCCGGTTACAAGCTCTCATAAAATCTGCTTTACTGCTGCCGAACTGGTGGCCATCCGTGAGGCACTTCGATACATATTAGAAGCACCCCCTCGTGCTTGGACTATAGGGAGTATTCACTGGCGGCCATAGCTGTGTGCTCGGCTGCGGAGCGCGTGCTGACGGCGAGCTTCCACAGTTCTTTCGCCACGTGCATTCCGCACCACCAAGATTGCCGGTCTTGGCAGCCTATTAATGCGAGCTCGTTCTGAGCATGCGCTCTAAACAGTGACCTCAAATATGGCGGCCAGTGAATACCTCCTATAGTCAGCGACTCTAAGTCAGCCCTCCAGTCACTACAACGTCTACAAAAAAATAGTCCAAACAGGCCACTAATTTTAGAAATACACAAAGCTCACTTTGACACTGTCTCACTTGGACATTCCATATAATTTCAATGGGTACCTAGTCACTGTGGTATAACAGGCAATGAAATGGCTGATTCGATGGCTACACATGCTCACATATCTCCCCAACAAGTGCTGGCTCCATTCTCAAAATCTGATATTCGTACGAGATCATCAATTTTAGGGAAATCTGAAGCAGAGCACCTTTGGAAGAAGGTCATCAACGACAGCTCATCTTTAAAACTTATCGATCCACACTTGATGTTTCGAGCCCCCCGCGGTCTGAAGAGACGACGTGAAGCCGTACTCCATCGAATACGGCTAAAAGTATCTTATACCAACCATTACCTTTATCTTATCGGAAAGCTAGAAACACCCAACTGCTCCGAGTGTGGAACCATTGAAGACATTACACACATTCTGATTATATGTCCAAAATATGAAGAGCACCGGCAGAAATTATTAACGGACATTAAGCAGCCACCAGGAACAGCCCTTACGATCAGCTTCTCCTGGGCCCCTGGGATAATGAAGCCTGTGCCTTGACAACTACGAACGCCCTCATACGTTTCCTGACAGTAACAGACCTCTGAGACCTCGACAAGAGACTCTAACATGTTGCACTGAACGCTATCTTGAGTCTATTTTATGTGTATGTTTAATCAGCAGGTGTGATCTTTTCATTGTTTTATTCCTTTTTTTTTTTCTTTCTTCTATATCTGTCATACCCCTACCCCATCCCCACCAGAGTAGCCAGTCAGGAGAGTATCTCCAGGCTAATTTCTCTGACTTCCTTTTTTTCTACCTCAATAAAAAACAAAAAAAAAAAAAAAAAAACAGTGGCGATATGGTGCCTGGAAGTCTCCGACTGGTGTGTTTACCGCGTCCAAAACAGTGGTCCCTCGATTTCCGCCTGGTTACGTCATAAAAGTGTCATGTTGTCGGCGGTCGCGATCCTGGCGGTGTTCCAGCAGCGGTGGTGGTAGCAGACGCCTGTTCTGCTGCAGGTCGCTCTCTGGTGTGATAGCCCACAGAAGCATCAGCAGCCAGAAGTTGAGACGCCTAGGGACGACATGACGATAGCGACACTTACGTTCGCTCGTGCTTTTCGCCAGCGTTTCTATGGCCAACCGCCAGGATCGCAACATCCAACCATAGAGTTATTATAATGTACTCTATGCATGCAACAGCATGACACTCCGGTTTCTGGGACGTCATTCGTTGCCACTTCGGGACCACTTTTGATTTATGGGTAGGATAGGACGCTAAACACACCTGTTGGAGACGAATTCCAGAGTTCCAGGTACCGCGGCAAGGCGTGGCGGCCGTGGCGGCCACTGGCGGCCATGAGATAAAACTTGCAGGTTGTTGAACTACGCGCAGATCTCGTCAGCTTTAGAGAAACAACTCTTGGTACCATATGCTTGGTACATTGAATCTTAAAGAAAAGCAAGCATATTTATTTATCATGCGCCATACAGACTTCCACATCTTTGGTAGGTTACTTAAATAAAACCCACGGTTTTTTGAAGTATAGTCAGTTATTCTTCTAGAAATATGTGTTTTGATTTCGAGTTAATTTGTTTAGTTTCGGTTTATCTGGTCATGTCATGATGTCATCACACACAGCTGCGTTGCTGCTTGCTTCGTAAACATCGTCGAAGAAGTCGAAATTTCCTACATATAGCGAACTGTGACTGCGATGTTAATTCGCGCTCTCCTCAAGCACGTCATAGGCAAGAACATTGTTGATGAAACTTACTAGAATGGTTGTGTGAGTAATTATTCATTCTAATCCTCTCGGCACCTACACGCACTAACTAGCACGTCTCGCTCGAGATTGTGCAAACTGACAATTGTAAAGGCTACAAAACGGAAGCACCTCATCGTCGTTCTGCTTCAGTCCGTCCGAGTGCACACTTGCTTAGGCCCGCTTCAGACGGAGCAACTTTCTCAGCAGTTTTGGTGTTGCTCGCGGGTTGTTCCCTAGCTTTCCCTAGATCGACACGAATTGCTGAGATCGGGTCCGGCTCGAAACAAGCGAGCAACTCGGAGCAATTCGAAGACGTTTGAAGCGGCTGCAGCCAATCAGGGCCGTTTCAGACGGAGCAATTTCACCCAGCAACTTGACGTCGCAACACCAGCAACACGGGCCGCCCGCGTTCACACGCAGCAACCGAATTGCTCCGACTTGCCATCATCGTCATTAAATTTGATATTTCTTTCACTATTTAGACGCCCAGCTACGCGCTAAAAACGTGTTCTTATATCTTTGAACGGCGTTAAGAATACTGACTCATTTTTCTAAAAATGTTTATTTCCAAAAACGATTCATTTCAAACCAGAACTAAGTCTTTCGCTGTCATCATCACCACCACAGGGGTGTCACGTGAAGATATCGCGTCTCTGATTGGCTGCAGCCGCTTCAAACGTCTTCGAATTGCTCCGAGTTGCTCGCTTGTTCGAGCCGGACCCGATCTCAGCAATTCGCGTCGATCTAGGGAAAGCTAGGGAACAACCCGCCAGCAACCTCAAAATTGCTGGAAAAGTTGCCCCGTCTGAAGCGGGCCTAAGGGACGCGATATTTTCACGTGATACCTTCTACCGGTGATGATGACAACTAAAGACTTGGTTCTGGTTTGAAATTGATCGTTTTTGGAAATAAAACGTTTCAGAAAGATGAGTTAGTATTTTCAACGAGATTTAGATGCGTAAAAAGACGTTTATAGCGCGTAATTGTGGGTCTAAATAGTGCAAGAAAAATAAAATTACATGATGATGATAGCAAATTGCAGCAATAGGTTGCTGCGTGTGAACGCGGGCGGCCCGTGTTGCTGGTGTTGCGACGTCAAGTTGCTGGGCAAAATTGCCCCGTCTGAAGCGGGCCTTACGGGTTTGTCGGGCATAGGGTTGTTCCCACTGATCTCATAGATCAGTGGTTGTTCCCTAGCTTTCCCTAGAGCGCTATATAGCTCCTACTAGAGCACTATATAGCTCCTTCGGAGCAGAGTAGTGCATTCTAGAACGCCATCTCTCAACGACTAGCAGCGAACGCCCGGGGGTTCCAACTCCGGTCACAAATACATGGGGAAAGTGAGAAAATTGTTGTTTCTTCAATATTTTGGGGATGTACGGAACGACAATAGTTTTTGACATAGTAAAGGAACATTTTACAATAATTTCCGCTAAATTGTGTTGCCACGTATAAACGTATTTTTTTTTTTTGGCCTGATCAGCATCACGCAGCAGACGACGCGGCGACGTCACAGCGTTCACGTGACCCGCTCCGGCCAACCCAAACAGTCCATCTCCGCTGCGTAAAAAAAAGCGTCTGCTTCAAACGCCAATGCCTTAGAAATTGCCTTCTCGAAATTTTCAGACGCATTCAATGTTATGAAAACAGTGTTTAGCGTTTTACCAACTTCACGACAGACTAGTTTTGAAAAGTGTGAACTCTGCGTTTATTTTTTAATCAGCCGTGTTGCGTCGATCTTCAAATGTTATCCATAGGGCGGGCGCCTCCTGGAACCCTGAGTACCACGTGACTTGCGCCGAGCTGCTCTGTCGGCCATGTTGTCGGCAGAACACGAGGATCAAAGCGAGCAACTCCGAGCAATTCGAAGACGTTTGAAGCGGCAGCAGCCAATCAGGGACGCAATATTTTCACGTGATACCCGTGCCAGTGATGATGACAACTAAAGGCTTGGTTCTGGTTTGAAATTGTTCTTTTTTGTTTAAATAGACCGCTTCAAAAAGATAAGTTAGTATTCTCAACGCCATTTAAATGTATAAAAACACGTTTATAGCGCGTGACTGTGTGCCTAAATAGTGCAAGAAAAATAAAAGCTCGAGGTAACCTAAGCATTTCTTATGAGTTGTGAATGCGAAAGCATGCAAGCCGTTCGTCCGCTCCCTTTGTCGTCTGCTCGTCCGCTCCCTTCGTTGTCTGCTGCGTACTTTGCCCCGTCTGAAGCGGGCCTTAGCGAATAGTCGGCCTCCGCGAAGCGGTGTTTTCGGGTGGACCAAGTGGGTTAACATTTTTGCAATGAGCCGCCGCAGACTGCCGCCGCCAAGCGGCGTAAGCGCAGGGCGCTTACGCCGCTTCGCTAAAACGTCGCTGTTCGCTAAAACGTCATTCGCTCATGTGATATGAACCGGCCTTTATATCATGCTGAGTTACCAACACAGGCGGGTAGATTTGATGTTCCCGGTGCCCGCTCGAGTTCAGTGCAGCCTAGGCGATTGCCTAGGCTGCACGGCACTGTTGTGTCTCGGCTGAGCGTGAACGCTCCATATTCACTCGATGCCTCTAGAAAATTTCAGGACAGCAGAAAGACGTCCCTGTCGTTCCTGCATTGTTCCTCCAAACTGATTGGTGTCCGAGATGAGACTGATTTCAACCTTCGAAGTCGAGTTTTATTTCGTCTTATTTGCCCTGTAGTTTTTCTTTTTTTACTTTTTTGAATATATTTTTTTATTCATTAACGCGAGAAACACTCCCGATCGCGAAGTCCACCTGATTAATTAAACAGTTTTGTTTCGCAAGGGCCAAGCGATTAGTGTAACTGCAGTCGCTGCAACACCACCCAGCTCTAGCAGCCTCAAACACTAGCTGCAGCTTCCGGGGAGCAGTGAACAGAGCAATTTTAAACCCCATTCATTTGATCCCTGTTGCACTTCAATTAACCCGGCACTGTTCAAGACTGTTCTAGCAATGACACTATGCGTTCACATATTACATTCAAAAAGGCATTCTCCGACTAGTGCCACAGATAACTGCAGTTCTTTCTTGGCAGGCTTCCGTTGAAAGAACTGCCGAGGCTCAAACACAGATGGCATGGCCAGGGTTGCGAGAAGATGAGCCCAAGACCCAATCCATTAGTCTAGCCCATGAGTAGACGCTATTGTATATAATTTCAGGTGTTGGTCAAATTAGGCTCGGCCTGTGTTTGGATGATTTGATAGGCGCTTCGAAGAAGTCAAGCAGAGCATGTAGGGCGTTGGGCTTTTTCATCTGAAAGCCCATTGGGGAAAGAAGTGTTGGAATCTTCCAAGAATATGTCCAGTGTTTACATTGTATTGATGAGCAGGGCTCATTGTTAAGAATGCATACTAGTCTTAGATGAATGGCTTTTTTTTTAATTACTATGATGCGTGAATTGTACTCAGTATACGATTAAGCATGCCAAATGATTTGAAGACGCTTAGTTGAAGAACAGTCTTCTCCTTATCTGTAACAAAAATACTTTCTTTTTTTTTTCCAGAGAATTTGTTTCAGGTATTATGTCAAGCAGGTACTCAAACTGCAAAATATAATTCGGTTACGGTTACCGTTCCCTGTTGATAGCGGTTTAGTTTAGGTTTTTCACTGTTTTAATTTTTACGGTTTAGGTTACCAATTGCACGGTCCTAAAAAAACTTTTTTTTTTGGTTTCTCCAATCATTTGTTTTATTGAAATATGCTAACACCGTTTAATATTAAACGGTTTAAAGTAGTCCAAGACATCCAACAACGGGACATTCACAATAACAAGAACTCAAAAACGTCTTAGTACTTCTAATTGGTAAAAGGTTGAACACGTTTCTAGCTCAAACACTTGTTCACTACGCATATTTGCATTATACTGGGTGTATCAAGGGGCGGCCAGGCTCTTTAAATCGACCGCAAAATTCGGTTTCTTAACCTATCGCCTTCCGATTTTGTATAGCGTTGGCCACAGGTGGTGCATGTTTTCTATAAAATTTGCAAAGAGCGAGCTTAGCCGAGAAAAAAGTAAAAAAAGAAAAAGGCTTAGCTCAAATGGAAACGCAGCGAAGCCACCGGTCTTCAAACCATGGGGCAGCTCGCTCTTTGCAAATTTTATAGAAAAAATGCACCACCTGTGGCCAACGCTATACATAGGGTTCGGAGTTTTCGGTTTAAACCGATAAAAACCGATAAAAGTACGCCGAATCCATTTTTGAAAATTCGGTTTTAACCGAAAAAGGTCAGTTTTTAGGTTCGACGTTTTCGGCTTAAACCGAATACCCCGAATATATTTTCTAAAATTCTGTTTAACCGAAAATAGTCAGTCTTTTTAGGGCCGCGTCGAGATGGGCGGGGGGAAGGGAAGAGGGCGTTGCAAAGTTCGACAATGTGTGACCTCTTCATGACTGCCCTCTACCAAGGTTCAACATGCAACAAAAGAGGTCTTGGGTTGTCCTTCGCGGGACTTCTGTGTCCTTTCTGTGATCGGGCTTAGTGTGTTAAGTTCCTGGTCCTAAAAAAAAAAGTTCGGGTGTGGGCTTTTCGCTTCATGCAAGATCTGCAGCCAGAGTTTAGTGAGTACACGAAATATGTCGTGCTTCAAAACGTCGCACCGTGTCTCTTTTGGTAGTCACATTTGGTTGATTGGCCGATTTTGGCTCAGGCAGCGCTTCATCTCCATAGCCTGCCAGTGTCCAGTGTCAACGTTGAGAGAGCCTTCTCGAAGCCCATGTTCATTAACAGAAAGAATGATTCTTGGATAAACAAGGAGAACCTGGGAAAGTACATATGTGTTTACTATAATAAGACCACGTAATCCTGATCTACAGAAGGTGAAGTTCCATGTTTTTTGGGCACGGACTTGTTTGTACTTCTGTGTTTTTTTTCTTTTTTTTTTTACAGTTGCACATATTGGTTAAATAAAGTGTCCATGTTTTTTTCTCAATGTATCCGTGCCCTTATTCTTTGAGTGATCACAAATACCAGAGCTACAAGGATCATCTGATCCGGTGTCCGATGGTGTTTCTTTCATGTTCACCGAAAAAAAAACGGTAAGCTTTTGTGGGCATAAATATACACCGAAAAAAACCGAAAATTGAATTTTAAAATAAACACCGAAAAAAGTACGCCGAATTTCGAAAAAATAAAAACCGAAAACGCGGAACCCTAGCCTATACAAAATCGGAAGGAGATAGGTTAAGAAACCGAATTTTGCGGTCGTTTTAAAGAGCCTGGCCGCCCCTTGATGCACCCAGTAGTTTGATACCCAAGCATACATATTACCCCCCCCCCCCCCCCCTCCCAAACTCGGGGATCATCGCATTCTATATAATAAAAATAAAAACAGTCATAGCTATTGTTGTTTGGCAGCGTTAGTAAACAACCCTCAGAAAGTTTCCACTGGGTGCTGGAAGAACCATTCACACCTTCTCGTCGCTATAGTTCGTTGCAACCTAAGATATGCAGAAGAGTTTTCGCCACACTGAAAGAAGGAGCAGAACTATAGCCAGTAAAATACTACTAAGTGGTATAAAATAATAAAATTGCGAGCTGAGCTAGTTGATGAAAGTCAAACATAATGTAATACAATAGCGCAAAACAAGGAGGGGAATGAACAACACAGAAAGATGTAAAAATATGTCCTATGTTGTTGGTTCCTTTCCCTTCGTTGTAGTGCGGTTACACCTACATCATGTTTGCTATTTCCAATCACCTCGTGCGTTTGTTTACCTCTCAAACGCGCCCACTTTCTTTTGTTTCCCCCCTAACTCAACCAAAGAGGGCGCGCGCATGGCTGCCTCGTCATCGCGCGTTCCATACGCGTTCTCTATGTTGCCCTTTGATTGATATGCTCCTACTTGCATTTTGATGCGCGAAAGACGCGTTTTGGAACACTTGCTGGCCGTATACCCTGCATTCTACGTCTGACTAGGCCAGCTTTTTTTTTTTTTTTAAGCTGTGACGTCATTTACGTGGAAAGAGAAAATATGTGAGCAACCAATTAAGCTTACTTGTTGAGGTGCCTGAAAACAACAATCTAAGTGTCACCTTACTTGTTCCATCGGAGTTCAGATGCACTTCCTCCCATCCGCGACGTTTGCCCCTAAAAAACTGATCAGCTGCTTTCATATTTGGATGGAAACCGGGGACAGACTTGCCAGCAGCATGAGGTAGGCTTTGTGATTGTGCAGTATGAGCCAGCGAAGTGGCCAGCTGTTAATAGGGACTTTAAGTATACTTTCTTTGCTAGCAGGAGCTTGTGCCGTCACTTCGAAGCATATAGAGTGAGCACGCGCCCCCTGGGCCCGCTTTCCGCAGCGTACGATCTACTAAAACTCTCTATTATTTCCAGTGTTGGGGAAAGCACATCTAAAAAGTACTTGAAGTGAAGTAGTAAGTACACCGGGTGTAATCTACTTGAAGTAAAGTACTATAAATACAATGTACTTTCAAGGTAAAGTACGAAGTACTTTTTAACATATCTATCATGATGCCCTTTTATTTCCCTATGCCATAATTTTTTAACTGGTATGCATCACTCATTTTCGCAAATGTCTGTTATTACTGGATAAAGTCATGTGGCTTCAGAGTTTACAAAGCATCATTTTGTGATACAAATTTAACAAGACCAAATTTGGGGAATGCACTTTGAAGTCGGGAGTTCTACTTTCCTCGGAAAGCAGCAGAAAAAAATACTTTCAGTAAACTACAAGTACATACTGCCGCGAGCGCAGCTGATCAAGCAGGCAGCGCGCTCGTGGCCTAACGGTTATCGCGCGTCAGGGTTCGATTCCTGGCCGCGGGGACGCATTTTTGTTGACTCTAATGTAATATTCTGGTAAATTCGAGAACCGTGTTGCTGATTTGAGGTTAGAATGTTCTACACGCCGAACCTTCTTCGCCGATTGTTCCAGAAGCCCACGCGTGTACAAAAGGAGCTCCGCGTGGCCAGCCGGAGTCAGTTTCGCCCAGCGTTCGACTCTGCTCTTTCGCCGACTTCGACGCCCGCGACGCTCTACTGTTATCTTTTGTTTCCTTCTTTATTTTGGGCACAAGTTCGCCCGATTAAACGTTTAGTTTACCAGGGGCGGATTTATGGCTAAGGTTTGGGTGGTGATTTTTTTTTTTTTAATTGTGCGGGCTAGCGATTTTTGCGGCATCTACAAAAAGCAACTATTAATCGTGTTTTAACGTTTGTTACAGCCTAAATATTCCCACCAAATTTGTATTAGTTTCTTGTTCTTTTATATTAACCCGCACTTGTTGCTTCAGTGGTTCAAAGATTTGCACTATAAGTGGTAAAAAAAAAAATAGAGATGGACATACGTGTGCATGGTTCTATATTCTATGTCTAAACAGTGACTATCCCCATTTAAGCAACACAGGCAATTGAGGCACGCGGCGTGAAAGAGTTTGTGCAGGGACTCGATCACACAAAATACATCAATTTAGACAAAAAAAAAACAACAAAAAAACACCACAAAGACCGGAGAAGAAAGGATTTGTTATCAAGACAAATGTAAGACGGCCGAATAATATGGAGAATTTCTAATTCCTGGAAGAACGTGATCAAAATACCTTCTTATTTTCATTGTTATTTTATTGACTCACTCTCGAAAATGCACAGTTCTTGAGAAAAGTGAGCATTTAGTTGGAGTAATTAAACTCTAATAAAAAAACAGTGGGTGGGATTTCTCAGCGAGTTTACTCTCAATGACTTGGTATTTTACGGGAAACAGCCAAACAAAAATAACTGTTCGATTCTTTATGGTCTTGTGGATCCGTGAAACCAATAGAAAACAAAAATGCAAGCTCAAATGGTCTTCAGCGCAGTGCCTAGGCGAATTGCGTGGAGCAACATTAAAATTATTTATTAAACAGATTCATGTTTATCTGATGAGATCAAGAAAAAACAAAAACCCCTACAATTGGGGAGGACAGAATACAGACATAATTATTTACACAAGTTATCAACTTAAAGGTTCTTCAGAGCACGAACATCGCCTTCCTTCGTCGTGCTCCCTGCGCGTAGCGGTCTGCCACCTTCTCTTGGTCGACGTTCACATCTCGGTGGACGTGGAGGAGGGCAAGACCGTTGAGTCGCTTTTCGCCACACCGCGATCGAATCCAAGTTTTAATTCGACGAAGGGTGGAAAAGGACCACTCAGCCATCGCAACACTAACTGGCAGTGTGGCGAGAACGCGCAGCAGAGTCCTGATGTTGGGGTAGAGCTCTGGCTCCGACTCTTGAAGTGTCTCCACAGCTGTCGATGGAAGAGGCCCCTTCTCTTGTTCGCGTCTCCATTTCGCCGCCCACAGTGAAAATTCGGCTCAGATGATGGTCTGCAAAGCTACATCTCCCATTCCGAGGAGCACGCCGTATTTTGCTGCCAGGATACTGAGCTTTCCTGGAGCTCCCTTCTCATTCACATGGCGAGGCAAAAGTGTGTTGAGGCTGTACACTTCCAGCACCTCTTCCGGAAAACGCTGCTTAAGATCTTCTACGACAGATTCCACAAGAGGAATGTATACATGTGCGCGGAAGTATGACTCGGCTGTCTGTGGAGGCAATTTTGCGCAGTTCATTTGTCGTTGGACTAGACGAGGCACATCTATACTTCGTTTCACCTTATCTGCGAGCGAAGCCGAAGCTAGAAGCGCGAGACCAGCGCTTTTTGCGTTTCTCCCCAGCTCGCGCGCTCGAGCAAAGCCTGAACGCACGGAGCTTTCGTGCTCGAGCTTCCAGCTTTGCCTTCGCTCGTACTTAAGGTGAAACGAAGCATAGTTGGGCTCCCATATTCTCGGCAATTTCTTCTGCATGCGCGAAAATTTCTTTGAAAGTCTTCTCGACGTTTAATGGGTTCCGCTTTTCGCTCAGGACGACGATTGTGTCTTTCACGATGTCCGAGGCACTGTTCATTTCCAGATCCGGCTTTTGGAGCAACCGACTTAGGGGAAGCGTGACTGAGAGTACATCGTAGAGAGCTAGGGTTGCGATTACAAATTCGGCATCCAGGATTGATGTAAGCAGTGATCTCGCCTTGGCAGCCGAGCTTGGTTCTCGCCACTGCGAAACCGTTTCCAACGCCTTTGCGATGCTTCCCAGGCTCTCTCTAAACTGCAAAACAGCGTCGTGACGTTCGACCCAACGTGTGGCGCATAACTTGGTCAGCTGTTTGCCAAGCTGGAGTTTCAAAACGGCGTTACGCTTGGGCGAGGCCGTAAAAAACGCAATGACTTCCCGCATTGTCCCGGTGGTGTTTCGGACACTTGGCACAGTTGATGTTTTGGATATAGAAAGGTTCAAGCTGTGGTTGAAGCAGGGGCATCGAACTGCATGCACGGCTACTTTTTGAATTTCCTGAATGGCACCGCAGAGCTCGGAGGTCATTACTGAGCATCCGTCTGTTGCAATGCCTACACAGCCTTTGGGGTCGAGAGACAATGACCTCAGTAGACTTAGCACGATTTTTCCGAGCTTGGTACCAGTCAGTGTTGGCTCCAGTGCGTCGTCTTCGTCTTGCTCTTCCTCGTCGGACCCGCTGTCCGACATGGACGAATTCTGATTCTGATTTGAATCTCGAGGCTTGAGTTCTCGAGGATCTAAGAAACCCACAAAATCTTCTCTGATCTTTAAATCATGTTCATACCTCAAAACAAGAGATAGCTGAGACTTGTGAGCCACGTCGGTTGTCTCGTCGAACATAATGCCATAATATTTGCTCTGTCGAACTCGTGCCAAGATCACGGACAGAACTTCGTCTCCACAACATTCAATAAGGGCATTTTGAGTTGTTTTGCTTGTGAACATCTTCCTTCCTGTGGCTGTGGAGAGATGTTTTTCGAGGGCATGGTCACCACATTTCACTCTGAAGCGCAGCAACTCCTTGAAGTTTCCTCCATTCTCCGAACTGTCATTGCCGTTCTTTCCAGTGACCACTGGGCCGTCATCCCGATGTCCACGGAAGGCAATATTCTGCCGGGCCAGGAACACAACGTTGTCGACAATCGAGAGAAGCCGCGCGCGGTTTTCAGACACCTGCCGCATTCGCTGTGTATCGATCTGGTTTGCCACGACCCTTGCTGGGTCGCGACAAGTTTTCAGAAAAGCCTTGCCCGCTTCCACTGCTTCGATGTGATATCTAGCTTTGGAATGGGTTTCCAAAGCTCCATCTTTCCCCAGAAGCTTCGCGAATTTTTTCAAAGGCTCCGTTACAAGAGCCTGAAGGGCAACTGTCTTGTGTTTCCCCCCAATGTGCCCGGTGGCAAAAAGAGGACAAAATTTGCAGAACAAACCTGCCTTGGCATCCGAGACAACCAGCCAAGGATATTTCAGTAGGTGGTCACTTCTGACGTACCTCCGTTCGACTGTTTGTCCCTTGTTGTGTTCGGAGAAAGGGAAGGAGTAACCTTGCGGTGGCATCCAATGGCATTCGAGTAAGCCAACCACGGTGTGGTCGTCTGGCCTCGCCCCAACGAAGTTGCCAATGTCATATTGCAAACCAAAGTCAGCTGCTGGATTCCGAAGTGTGTGGACGGCCGGGGCTAGTGGGGTAGTTCCGTCAGAATTCTCGACCATGGGCGACGGGAGAGCCTCAATCGTGAGTTGTTCGTCCACGCCATCAGACTTCAAAGTGAGCTTCGAGTCGTTGCTTGCAATGTCTGCCTCAGTGACAATCTTTTTGGGCACAGCTTGGAAGAAGTTATGCTGAGTGGTACTTTTCCGCTTGGATGACTTTGGTGGACCATCTTCACTCTATGTAAAAAACACTTGTTTTACTAAACAGATAGAACCCATTCATAAGTGACGTAATTTATAAATACCACGAGTGACTGATTCAGCACTAATTACCAATATCAGCTGTGCGATCTTATGCGTCTCAAGCCGAAGTGTAAATGGAAGGTGAAAGTAGTAAAGGCTGCGTACACAAATACAAAGGAAAATTATTACAAAAATTAGCTCAATATAACATACCAAGTCCCAAACGCTGGTTGGCTGGGAGTTCTTAAGCCATCAGTGTCCTTCCACCCCACAAAAAGATTTAGTGAGCAAATTTCGCATAAATATTTGATTATCCATCGACCGAAAGAAACGCCGCACACAGTCTATGACTAATTTTTATGCATAGAAAGAGGAGGAAACAATTAATGTCTGCAGCGCGATGTTTTTTTTTTTTATGTCGCTGCGGATGGTGGCAAAGAAACGAACAATTCACACGTTCCATTTAGCTTTTCTTTTCCTTACTATCTATGTCAATTACTTTTTCGGCATGCGTCACGGCTACCAACCACCTCATACGCGAGCGAAGTGCAGAAAATGCCTCGTTATAATTTGTCAAAAGAGCAACGTCATTTTACGGACTAAAGTGCAACTCACCATTGTAGCGGCTTGTTCGAGGCGGGGTTTAAGCCGCACGTCCGGAGGCTTCCTGGCTCGTGACGACGACCATTCCCCGAAGTGAAGAACCCAGGGGTCCAGTGGAGGTGGGAGAATTGGTAACGTAACGAACGGTTTAATTACATGGTAGCGATACAGTCGTCAAATCCGAGAGAACCACGGAGCAGCCTCACGCTCCGCCTTATATAGGGTCCGTTTTCTCCCTCACTCTCCGCCAGGGCAGCAGGTGCAACCGCCAAGTGCGTTGCAGAAAAGTCCGCCGCGTCGTAGCCAGAAGTGCGTCGTAGCCATGGTTCTCCGCAGTTAGGCCATGCCTCTCTCCCCTTCCGGAGCGCACGAACCCACACGCACACACACACACGTCCCGTGGACGTCACGGACGCGCTGAGACTCGTTTTGGACAGGCTTCGACAGACTTCGACAGGTGGGCGACAGTCCTGAACAGATCGTGACTCGTTTCGGGCAGGCTCCAAGAGGCGGGCGACTGTCCTGAACAGATCGTGACTCGTTTCCGCAGCGTTGAAACTCGGAAGGTCGCCGAAGGTTCCATTCTTAACAGGCTGCAGAACTCGACTCCCGGTTACTTCATCCGCCTTAGGCTCACTTTGTCTCTGGAGGTCAACAGCACTTTCTCGTTACCCGAATCACCGTTTTGCCCAGGAGTGAACGTGTGAACGACAGGTCGAAAGCGCCGCCACTAAGCTCGAACGTGCGCGTCACCACGTGCTCCAAGTCAATCGTCACTGAAAAACAGCGATCCGCGACGGAGAAGGGATGAATGGTGCAACACAGTAAAGAAGTCCACGTTTGGTTTCCCTCGCGGATCTTGAAGCTGCACTGTTCTCGGCGCTCTAAGCTACCCGACTGACTCCCCTTCAAAGTAGCCTGACCGACCGTTCCTGACTTGTGAAACGTGAGCGCTGGCATTCCCGAGGTACCTTCGCTCAGGCCCGGCGGCGCATGACTCAGAGCCCACACACGCACGCGTGTACACTGTGGTGACCCACGTTGCTCACCGCTCGAGAGAACTCGCCCTGCCTCGTGACCTTGCTGCGCTCCCGATAGACCGGTTCTTCCCACCCTCCCGCTTCGGGAGAACGTAGCCAAGGAGAGGGGAACGCCCGTCGCCCAAGACGGGAAGCAAAAATAAACCAGTTGAGTTTTGGTATGCGCGCCTCGCTATCGCCATCTCAACAACACCTTGTTATGACCCGTCCCATCTCCATGTGTGTGTGAGTGCGTGGGAAGCTTACCGAAGTATTTTCCTAGTCGTTAGGACCACTTTGGGGGAAGGATTAGCCCAGGCTTAGCCGAACGCTCGGGGCGTTGCCAGTCTGGCTGGCGTCAGTCGCTTCCGGGGAAGCGCCTGCTCAAGGACTCCCCTCCCTCACGTCACGTGTCAACCCTTCGGACTTCTACCTGCGGCTGGCGCCGAGGCGGCGGAACGCGACAGTGTGTGTTCCGAGCTTTCCCGATTCTTCTCTGCCACGGTGGTGGGAGGGGGGATTAAACGGCGCCGGCTGTCTGCGGGGGAACAATCCAGGGATCGTTCATCAGCCAATTCGAAGACCTTGGAACTGTTTCCCACCCCCTTCGTAGGATTCCAGAGTGGGGGATAATCGTCGTCTCGCCTTTCCCAAACGTTAAGCTCCCCTTGGGGGAGAGCTCCGCTGGTCCGACTGCCCTCGGTCGCTTCAGGAAAAGCACCGCCCACGGAATCCTCCTCTCCCTCGCGTGTCCACAAAAATCCCGACCGTTCGAGAGACGGTCGTCTTCGGTCACATATTTCGCTATGAAATAAACCTGTTAAGTTTTCCCGACTGAGTGGTTCGGGCGTTGTTCGTGAGAAAGGTTGGACGCCAGCGAGATTACCATGCTCCCGAGAGACAAGGCTGGGCGTCGACACCTAACAACCTCCCCTCCACCCCCTTAGCCGAGTCTTGCGGTCATAGTGGACTTTTCCCGCCTCTCTTCGCCTTTCAACCAGTGGTGCCAATTCAGCGGCACAGGATGGCTCCACAGAGAGACGGAGGGAGCAGGGAGCCTCGATACCAAAGCCGCCGCCTCCGTACAGGGTGGAGAGACGCTTTGGACGAGCCCGCGCCGCAAAGCTGCTATCTTAGGTTCTGAACTTTAAACAAGCACCGCTTTCCCTTCGCAGGTACATTTCGCGTCTGGTAAACTTGTCCACTCATCTCTCTCCATTTTTTTTATTAAATAACAAAGACGTTGCCAAGGAAAAACAGATGGCCGAATCTACTGTCCTGCTTCCACAGCACAAATTTAGTTTGCTGACCAAATAATCACAACACCAAAACCAAATATTAAAAAAAAAAAAAAATTCAGAATTATTTTTATTTCTGGCGTCTCGGGGTTGGGCCCCCTCCCGAGACGCCAAAAATAAAAATAATTCTAAATTTTTTTTTTAATATTTGGTTTTGGGGTATTGATTATTTGGTCTAGGCAAACTACAATTTGTGCTGTCGAAGCAGGACAGTAGAGTCTGCCACTGTTTTTCTTGGCAAACGTCTTTGTTATTTAATAAAAAAAAATGGAAGGAGAGAGATGAGGGACAAGTTTACAGACGCGAATGTACATGCGAAGGAAAGCGGTGGATTGTTTAAAGTTCAGAACCTAAAGCTGAACTCTGGGACGAATTATGTGACGATAAACGGCGAAACGCCGAAGACGCACGCTCGCTTTAGCGCGAGTAGCAGCACTGTGTTGATTCCACGCGCAGAGCAAAAGCCGCCGAGCGGTTCGCCAGGTTATTCGCAATAATTCGTCCATGGAGTAGCCTAAGATAAGCAGCTCTGCGGCGCGGGCTCGTCCAAAGGCGTCTCTCCACACTCCTGTACCGAGGCGGGCGTCTTTGGTATTGCGCTCCCTGCTCCCTCCGTCTCTCGGTGGAGCATCCTGTGCCGCTGAATGGCACCTACTGGTTGAAGCGAAAGAGAGGTGGGAGAAAGTCAACTATGGACCGCAAGACTCGGCTAAGGCGGGGTGGAGGGGAGGTTGTTAGGTGTCGACGCCCAGCCTTGTCTCTCGGGAGCATGGTAATCTCGCTGGCGTCCAACCTTTCTCACGAACAACGCCCGAACCACTCAGTCGGGAAAACTTAACAGGTTTATTTCATAGCGAAATATGTGACCGAAGACGACCGTCTCTCGAACGGTCGGGATTTTTGTGGACACGCGAGGGAGAGGAGGATTCCGTGGGCGGTGCTTTTCCTGAAGCGACCGAGGGCAGTCGGACCAGCGGAGCTCTCCCCCAAGGGGAGCTTAACGTTTGGGAAAGGCGAGACGACGATTATCCCCCACTCTGGAATCCTACGAAGGGGGTGGGAAACAGTTCCAAGGTCTCGAATTGGCTGATGAACGATCCCTGGATTGTTCCCCCGCAGACAGCCGGCGCCGTTTAATCCCCCCTCCCACCACCGTGGCAGAGAAGAATCGGGAAAGCTCGGAACACACACTGTCGCGTTCCGCCGCCTCGGCGCCAGCCGCAGGTAGAAGTCCGAAGGGTTGACACGTGACGTGAGGGAGGGGAGTCCTTGAGCGGCGCTTCCCCGGAAGCGACTGACGCCAGCCAGACTGGCAACGCCCCGAGCGTTCGGCTAAGCCTGGGCTAATCCTTCCCCCAAAGTGGTCCTAACGACTAGGAAAATACTTCGGTAAGCTTCCCACGCACTCACACACACATGGAGATGGGACGGGTCATAACAAGGTGTTGTTGAGATGGCGATAGCGAGGCGCGCATACCAAAACTCAACTGGTTTATTTTTGCTTCCCGTCTTGGGCGACGGGCGTTCCCCTCTCCTTGGCTACGTTCTCCCGAAGCGGGAGGGTGGGAAGAACCGGTCTATCGGGAGCGCAGCAAGGTCACGAGGCAGGGCGAGTTCTCTCGAGCGGTGAGCAACGTGGGTCACCACAGTGTACACGCGTGCGTGTGTGGGCTCTGAGTCATGCGCCGCCGGGCCTGAGCGAAGGTACCTCGGGAATGCCAGCGCTCACGTTTCACAAGTCAGGAACGGTCGGTCAGGCTACTTTGAAGGAGGTCAGTCGGGTAGCTTAGAGCGCCGAGAACAGTGCAGCTTCAAGATCCGCGAGGGAAACCAAACATGGACTTCTTTACTGTGTTGCACCATTCATCCCTTCTCCGTCGCGGATCGCTGTTTTTCAGTGACGATTGACTTGGAGCACGTGGTGACGCGCACGTTCGAGCTTAGTGGCGGCGCTTTCGACCTGTCGTTCACACGTTCACTCCTGGGCAAAACGGTGATTCGGGTAACGAGAAAGTGCTGTTGACCTCCAGAGACAAAGTGAGCCTAAGGCGGATGAAGTAACCGGGAGTCGAGTTCTGCAGCCGCTACAATGGTGAGTTGCACTTTAGTCCGTAAAATGACGTTCGCTCTTTTGACAAATTATAACGAGGCATTTTCTGCACTTCGCTCGCGTATGAGGTGGTTGGTAGCCGTGACGCATGCCGAAAAAGTAATTGAAATAGATAGTAAGGAAAAGAAAAGCTAAATGGAACGTGTGAATTGTTCGTTTCTTTGCCACCATCCGCAGCGACATAAAAAAAAAAACATCGCGCTGCAGACATTAATTGTTTCCTCCTCTTTCTATGCATAAAAATTAGTCATAGACTGTGTGCGGCGTTTCTTTCGGTCGATGGATAATCAAATTATTTATGCGAAATTTGCTCACTAAATCTTTTTGTGGGGTGGAAGGACACTGATGGCTTAAGAACTCCCAGCCAACCAGCGTTGGGACTTGGTATGTTATATTGAGCTAATTTTTGTAATAATTTTCCTTTGTATTTGTGTACGCAGCCTTTACTACTTTCACCTTCCATTTACACTTCGGCTTGAGACGCATAAGATCGCACAGCTGATATTGGTAATTAGTGCTGAATCAGTCACTCGTGGTATTTATAAATTACGTCACTTATGAATGGGTTCTATCTGTTTAGTAAAACAAGTGTTTTTTACATAGAGTGAAGATGGTCCACCAAAGTCATCCAAGCGGAAAAGTACCACTCTGCATAACTTCTTCCAAGCTGTGCCCAAAAAGATTGTCACTGAGGCAGACATTGCAAGCAACGACTCGAAGCTCACTTTGAAGTCTGATGGCGTGGACGAACAACTCACGATTGAGGCTCTCCCGTCGCCCATGGTCGAGAATTCTGACGGAACTACCCCACTAGCCCCGGCCGTCCACACACTTCGGAATCCAGCAGCTGACTTTGGTTTGCAATATGACATTGGCAACTTCGTTGGGGCGAGGCCAGACGACCACACCGTGGTTGGCTTACTTGAATGCCATTGGATGCCACCGCAAGGTTACTCCTTCCCTTTCTCCGAACACAACAAGGGACAAACAGTCGAACGGAGGTACGTCAGAAGTGACCACCTACTGAAATATCCTTGGCTGGTTGTCTCGGATGCCAAGGCAGGTTTGTTCTGCAAATTTTGTCCTCTTTTTGCCACCGGGCACATTGGGGGGAAACACAAGACAGTTGCCCTTCAGGCTCTTGTAACGGAGCCTTTGAAAAAATTCGCGAAGCTTCTGGGGAAAGATGGAGCTTTGGAAACCCATTCCAAAGCTAGATATCACATCGAAGCAGTGGAAGCGGGCAAGGCTTTTCTGAAAACTTGTCGCGACCCAGCAAGGGTCGTGGCAAACCAGATCGATACACAGCGAATGCGGCAGGTGTCTGAAAACCGCGCGCGGCTTCTCTCGATTGTCGACAACGTTGTGTTCCTGGCCCGGCAGAATATTGCCTTCCGTGGACATCGGGATGACGGCCCAGTGGTCACTGGGAAGAACGGCAATGACAGTTCGGAGAATGGAGGAAACTTCAAGGAGCTGCTGCGCTTCAGAGTGAAATGTGGTGACCATGCCCTCGAAAAACATCTCTCCACAGCCACAGGAAGGAAGATGTTCACAAGCAAAACAACTCAAAATGCCCTTATTGAATGTTGCGGAGACGAAGTTCTGTCCGTGATCTTGGCACGAGTTCGACAGAGCAAATATTATGGCATTATGTTCGACGAGACAACCGACGTGGCTCACAAGTCTCAGCTATCTCTTGTTTTGAGGTATGAACATGATTTAAAGATCAGAGAAGATTTTGTGGGTTTCTTAGATCCTCGAGAACTCAAGCCTCAAGATTCAAATCAGAATCAGAATTCGTCCATGTCGGACAGCGGGTCCGACGAGGAAGAGCAAGACGAAGACGACGCACTGGAGCCAACACTGACTGGTACCAAGCTCGGAAAAATCGTGCTAAGTCTACTGAGGTCATTGTCTCTCGACCCCAAAGGCTGTGTAGGCATTGCAACAGACGGATGCTCAGTAATGACCTCCGAGCTCTGCGGTGCCATTCAGGAAATTCAAAAAGTAGCCGTGCATGCAGTTCGATGCCCCTGCTTCAACCACAGCTTGAACCTTTCTATATCCAAAACATCAACTGTGCAAAGTGTCCGAAACACCACCGGGACAATGCGGGAAGTCATTGCGTTTTTTACGGCCTCGCCCAAGCGTAACGCCGTTTTGAAACTCCAGCTTGGCAAACAGCTGACCAAGTTATGCGACACACGTTGGGTGAAACGTCACGACGCTGTTTTGCAGTTTAGAGAGAGCCTGGGAAGCATCGCAAAGGCGTTGGAAACGGTTTCGCAGTGGCGAGAACCAAGCTCGGCTGCCAAGGCGAGATCACTGCTTACATCAATCCTGGATGCCGAATTTGTAATCGCAACCCTAGTTCTCTACGATGTACTCTCAGTCACGCTTCCCCTAAGTCGGTTTCTCCAAAAGTCGGATCTGGAAATGAACAGTGCCTCGGACATCGTGAAAGACACAATCGTCGTCCTGAGCGAAAAGCGGAACCCATTAAACGTCGAGAAGACTTTCAAAGAAATTTTCGCGCATGCAGAAGAAATTGCCGAGAATATGGGAGCCCAACTAGATGTGCCTCGTCTAGTCCAACGACAAATGAACTGCGCAAAATTGCCTCCACAGACAGCCGAGTCATACTTCCGCGCACATGTATACATTCCTCTTGTGGAATCTGTCGTAGAAGATCTTAAGCAGCGTTTTCCGGAAGAGGTGCTGGAAGTGTACAGCCTCAACACACTTTTGCCTCGCCATGTGAATGAGAAGGGAGCTCCAGGAAAGCTCAGTATCCTGGCAGCAAAATACGGCGTGCTCCTCGGAATGGGAGATGTAGCTTTGCAGACCATCATCAGAGCCGAATTTTCACTGTGGGCGGCGAAATGGAGACGCGAACAAGAGAAGGGGCCTCTTCCATCGACAGCTGTGGAGACACTTCAAGAGTCGAGCCAGAGCTCTACCCCCACATCAGGACTCTGCTGCGCGTTCTCGCCACACTGCCAGTTAGTGTTGCGACGGCTGAGCGGTCCTTTTCCACCCTTCGTCCGAATTAAAACTTGGATTCGATCGCGGTGTGGCGAAAAGCGACTCAACGGTCTTGCCCTCCTCCACGTCCACCGAGATGTGAACGTCGACCAAGAGAAGGTGGGTAGACCGCTACGCGGCACGGAGGAACGG